>VSMD01108044.1:0-24177 GCA_008750895.1 Mirza zaza | reverse complement strand
TCCAGGAGTTAGATTATGACTTCTATAAGCCAAACATGGTAATTCTTTTCCTTTTAAGAATGATACGTTTAAGAATGAGCAAGTAACCAAAGAAACCAAAGAAATGTGAGAGAATATTAGCCAAAGGCTTTATCAAAACCTTTTCCTTACTTCCTTAGAAAAGTACCGTAAGGGCTCAAACCAGTGATGTGGCATCAGAAACTGCTGCAGCTACTTACTCCCAGACTATGGATTAATCTATTGATAATATAAATAGATAAGCTAGACTCACCTGTACTCCCCCTCCACCTTTGAACATCTTTTATTTTTTCTGAACAATAAATTTTGTCTAGTTTAATCCAATCCAAATTGTGTTTTTTCTCCCTTATAGCTAAGAGTAGCCTAATTTATTCAGTACATTTTAATAAGATTCATTATGTTCTACTCTGATAATGCCTCATTTGGTCCATTTAAATAAAAGCAATGTAGCAACTTGAAACATAGATAAAAGTCAATGAATGTTATCATAGTTTGAATTAAAATTAAATATTTGAAAAATGTAAATATATATTACTATAGCCAGAAGTGGCTACCCCATGTGTCTTATAAGACATGTACTGTGTTAGATTTTATAGCACCAGAAAAGACTAAAGACATGTCTTGTGTCTTCAAGGTGCCAAAACGAGCAGATAAAAATTAAGTAAGTAAAAGCATTTAACATCCACTTTCTTTTCATTGTTCAAGAATACAATATCTCTTTATTAACTATAATTGCCTTGCTGTACAATAGATCTCCTGAACGTACTTCTCCTATCTAACTGTAATTATGTATCCTTTGACCATCATCTCCCTATGTTCCCAGTCCTTCTAACCACCTAGCCACTGGTAGCCACCATTCTACTCTGTACTTCTATGAGAACTATGTGAAGGTGATGCATTTGTTAATTTGCTAGATTTAACTATTCCACAATGTATATATAATCCAAACATCATCTTATGAATGATAAATATACAAAGTGTTATCAGTCAATTAAAAAATAAATGTATGATGTGTAATCAATAGATTTAGGCTTAATGTACAAAGTATAAAATATAGTATCAAACGACTTTATTGATCATCTAAAACTGAAATGTTTTAATGAATTAATGCAAGCAATATTGTAGGAAACAGAAAGGAATAAGAAACAATCACAGTTGTTCGGGCAAGATAAAATGAGTGCCTGGACTTTGGCAAGGCAGAAAGTATTAAGAGCTGGGGATGGAGTTGTTGACTGATTGATAATACATTGAGAGAGATGGAAGATTCTAACATGCCCCAAGCTTGCATCACTACATAGCAGATTAAGTCACTAAACTTAATATGACATACAAGACAGAGAATGAGTTGTATATGTAGCTGATAGTAATGGTTGTGCTGCTTTTCTGTTAGAAAGGCCTTTTTATATATTCAGGTTGAGATGTCCAATAGCAATTGGAGATCAGGGCCTGGACCTAAAAAAGATGGAGTTTAAAATATCTATGCAGGAATCATTGATGCACATAGTTAAAAACTATGAGATTGGATGACAAATGATTGACAATTCTGAAAATATGAGAGGGAAACATGAAACTCTCAAAATATTGGCATTTGGTGATCTGTTCAAAGAAGCAGAGTCAATAAAGAGAACTAAAAAGTTATTGACACAAAGTTTACAGGAAAACCAAGATGGAGCTGTTGATTTCTTTTGATCAGTTTCCAGAGCTCACAAATGGTTTTGTTTTGACAATGTTGTTCGGTTTTTAAACCTGCCTCTGTCTCATTCCTCATTCTTCCTTGGTCTGGATTTGGAATACCTCCAATGCTTCCATCTACAGAAGATTTTGATATTTTTAAGAAACTCAGTTAAGCAAGAATCAATAATAGCAAGTAACAGCTCCCTTTCACAATGAAGGCAATTCTGTGCCTCAACAGAATCTAAAAATGCATTCCCCTGACTTCACCACTGTATAATTCATCCATATAACAAAAATCTATTTGTACCCATAAATCTATTGAAATAAATAATTTTTTTAAAAATTGCATTACCACTACCAGAATCTGGGAGTGTATTATTTTCCAAATTCAGTGTTGTCATGCCCTGTTACAAGACTATGTCAGCAAGCTATGAGCCAAATCTGTATTTATTTTGTCCCCAAACTTTCTGAGTGGATCCCATGAAGTTCTATCCCCAAGTTTGAATGGAAATACTTGGACTTATTAAAAACTTTGTTGTTGTTGTTGTTGTGAGATACTCACCTACTATTCTGTTTCTGAAATCTATTCTGTTGATACATATAACTGTAGGCCATTAATTTTAATTGCAAGATATTATTTTATGAATATACTGTTTATTATTTATCCATGTTCTATTGAAAATGTATCTTTTTAAATCTGAATAAGCTACTAAAAAAGAATATTAAGTGGTTTACCACCATCATTTGATTTTCCTAAAAAATAATATTAATGATTATTCTCTAGTATCAGTCTTTAAAGATTTATAGAAAATAAAATATAATAACAGTTAATTTAAAAAGTCATTCATGCAATGAATTTAAATTGGTCAAATCTGAGCACAGTCCAACATAAGCTACAGGTTGCAACAAAGTAAAATGTAAGCACATGAATCTGAGTTAACTGATTGTGACAAGTAATTCCTTGAAGAATGACAGCACTATTTTTACAACTATAGATGAGTAAAACTATTTCATGCTTGTAACAATCCAATATTATCATCTTTGTTTAAAGATGAGAAAACTGAAGTAAAAAGAGTTTATAAATTTTACCAACTTTAAACAGTGATTTTTGGATTTTGGATTTATACTTGGACCCTCAGACTTGAGTCCATGTCCTTAATCCAGATCTAGTATCTAGACAATAGATTCTGTATTATAAAATAATACAGTATTGCAAGTGCTATTTCACCTATAATTTAAAGGCAGAAATTACGAGTACTTGAGGGAAGACACATAAAATTACATAAGTTTCTAAGGACAATAGAATATTGGAATCAAACTACACTATTAAATTAACCCACAATAACCCTGAAACATTTTTTCCCCTTCCTTATGGATTCAGTCTCTTTCATATTTTATATTAGGCCTCTGTCAAAACAATTTTATTTCTATATGATGATTATAGTAAAACTAATTTTAGAACATAGATAATTTGTAGCTGCAAAACGCCACAGCAATTAAATGATACTTTTATGAAATAAGCTATAAAAGAACAGCATATGTCCAAAATAAGAAAACAAAAAATTAAATAATGAAGTAACAATCTCATTCACCTTATTCTGAAGAAAAGAATATAATTCCCTTCTTAAAATTTTAGTGAGCATCTACAAATGAGGTTAGATCGCTGCCACTTACTAAAACTAGGAAGCATATTCTAAATATTAATATATCTTCTCCTGAACTTTGGTTCAAACATCTTTTTTCTGTGATGTTCTTAAAAAAACACACTGTCATAGTAGAGGGCACATTCAACACCTCACATGCATGCAAAAATACGCTTTCTGTTCCAATGATATTACATGCTATTTTACTGAAATGGTCATTTCCAATATCCTATCAAATAATTTAATTATATAAATAGTATAACTACAGCAGTTTCTAGTTCATTGGTTTTTAGTGCTATTTAAATGGCTTGTATTTCCAAATCGGTGAGTAGAACTGCTGACTCTGCTGTCTTTAGGCCAAGCTATTCATCAAGGGAAGCAGCATCTTTCCCTTCAAACTGTTTCTCTTTTTACCACACAGTCTTCTGTCCCCTGAATTTTCAATAGAATGAAGGAGGTTCATATCATCCCAGGGTACCAGACCATTGCTATAAAGATATAAAAACTTGTTTTGCTTGTATAAAATCAGGAGGTTAAATTTTAAATAGCTTTTAATGTTAAGAGCCTAATAACTTCTTTTATTATAATGTAGAAAGACCAGATTGATTTGAGGAATTAAGATAATAATAATAATGAAAAATTAATATCAAGTTGAACTTCTGATTTTATAAATGAATGATTAATTTTCCAAAATTAAATTTTTATAACTGAATCATATACATAAGTCAGTTTTGTACCATTAAATTTAGAAACATAAAGAGTAATCCAGTAGAAAATGTATAGATAAATGTATGAGCTTGAATTTGCTTTTGATGAGCTAAGTGAACATGTGTTTAATTTAAGGCTAGAGGAAGACATCCTTTTTCAAGGAGATTATTTTGCTGTGGCATTTCAAGTCAAAGTGGGTGACATTAAAATATATCTGCTAGAAAAAAATGTGATGTGTAATTGGTACTAATTGACTCTCAATACTTTAAATATATGAGCTGAACCCTGATTTAAGAAACTCCAACATGGGAAAATTAAAATTTCCATTAAATATGATTAAAGAAAAGAAGTTATTATTTACGTTGTAGACAGTTTCATCATATCCTTTTTAAATGTCAGGTTATCGTTAACATGTTCTTAATGATTTATGTTGCCAAATGGAAGAGTATCATAGTATCAATAACTCATGACAGGATATTTTAGCAATGGAGAAAATGTACAATATTGTTAAGATTTTTTAGAGTTGCAATAATATTTTAATTACTGTTATTTATTAAAATATGATTAATTATGTGTCACTTTAATACATCAACTGCAATTATTATGATAACCCGAAGGGTGATGTTATTACTCTCCTTTTGCCAATAAGAAAACTGAAGTTCTGAATTTGAGTAGACAGCTGATTTTGAACACACATGTAATTGAATTCATATTTTGTATTATTTGACATATGTGGTAATCAATAATTAGGAACTTGAATGATAACTAGAGCCTTCTATTTATTTTTATAATCTACGCATGGGAGCCAAAACACAGAGTAGCTTTAACATCTCCATTTGATTTTGCATACTGGAGGAGCTGGCAAGTGTGTGGGTTGGCTTATGGTGTCGGTTCAGAGGATGTACTAAGTTCTACATGTAGTCATGCCAGGAAAAATCATAGAATAATTGAAATTATTGAACACTGCCTATTAGAGAAGGGATTCCAGTTGTTAAATGGAGATTAAATTCCCTCCAAAACCAAAATGCCAGACTAATCTTAATCCTATCATATGTATCTACCTCGCTACAGTTTATACTCTTCCTTGCTATTTCTACCTAATGGTATAGCTATAACTGTAAGCACAAAGCATCACACAAGGCATCTTCTTTTTCTATTATTTTTATTCTACTCAGTCTTTCACAGGTAATTTCTATCGCTTTCTATTCCTTTCTTTGATTTATGGTATTGAATATATACATGTTTAAAATTTTTCATGATACTCATCTCAACATACCAGAATTAAAGTCTAACTATTTCAAAGGATCACCACGTCTTCAACAGTTCTTTCCACAGAAGAATGGGGTTGGCCACTTCTTTGCTACTTAGTATTTTCCTTACCTTTTGTAATATTACATTATTCTAAATACCTAGATTTTATCATTGTTCTTTCTTTGAGCCTCAAGTTTGTTCATTTCATACATGTTTTACATCGATATCTGTATGTTACAAAAAATAAAAATTAATTTTACTTCTACTTTAATATCTAAACTTGATTCTAATTGCTTTCCCAGTCCAAAAAGAAAAACATTTTTCTTTTGTCTTCTAATATTTTTGCTTCCCTAATAGTGTTTCATTATAGTTTATGAAAACTTCCCCCATATTTCAAAATCAGTTTGAGTTATCACCTCTTCTATGATGCCTTACTGGTTGATTTTAATGATAGTACATTCTGCCTCTTTGGAGTATTATAATAAACAGTTGAATTATTCACATTAATCATCATTTGTGATAATAGTGACATGTTTATGTCTAAATCCTGTAAATAATTATAAACTTTTTGGAGGAATGAGCTTGATGTGTACAATTTTATGCTTTCATTACCACAGATCTGTTTATGCAGTGAATATTCAGCAAATGTGTGTGGGATAAACAAATGAGCTACTCAAATCCAGAGAGAATAATTTGAAGTGTGGTTTGGATTAGTGTGTTTATCTTAACAGTATAGAATAGTAGGTGCTCAAATATTCACTATATCATTGTATAATTGAAATGTGAAAATTGACTAGTGTAATGTTTGGTGAAACTGTTTCATAATTTGTTAGGTCTACTACTTATTCTGCTAACTGGAAAGAAGATGAACAAATACTGACATATGTATTTCCAGTGGAATCTCTCAATGTTTTTAAATTCAATTCAGCTATAATTGATAAATATGGACAAGGGAATCAAAGGGTTTTGTAATTTAGATTGCTTTGCCTTTTGAAATTATGTTCTCAAAATTCAGAAGCAAAAATAATAATATAAATTTTAGGATCTGATTATATAATGCCAAAGATTAGCAACAAATGCGAACTATATGCTCAACTATTCATACTGTTTATTTCTACTAAATTAACTATCATTGATTTCACCTTTATTAAAATGGTTGAATTAATTGTAGCATTATATCTATAACTTAGAGCTGTAAAAATTAACTACTGTATTAAGTGTGAAGAGTCTGGTACATAAAGAAGAAATAAATAAAAATCCAAACCCTGAATGACAAATGGATGATTTAAATGTGAACATATGGACCAATTATACATATGCTTGCAAACATTAACCTATTTGATATCTGTGAGCAATAGGGTTAACTGTTTTTTCTCTTTTGAAGCAAATAAAAAATTCTTGGCCATGATAGTATAAGTACATTATAATTTTATAAATGGCATAAAATTGTATAAAGGTAAATTCTATTTTGATACATGTTATAAAATTTTACTTTAAAATATATTATTTTCTCAAAGATAAAAATACTAAGAGTCACCATCTATATACTTAAAATTACTTTTGCCTCAAACTCTTTTATTTTTTATTTGTGAGCATTTTATTTACTCAAGTGTTAAGTATACAACAAAAAACAGCACCACGGACCAGAAGTGATTATAAAAATAAAATGTTCTCTATATCCTACTTAGAACAGTCAGCTTTAAACCCACACCTTTAAAATAATGACTTCCAAACTGGAGTCTTAATATGATTCTAATTCAAAATTTAGAAGTAGGAAAATCAAAAATTTTGACATATTCATGCAAATGTATCAATATGATTGGTCAATCAAATACAACTTTAATCCTGGACCTAGACATTAGTTTTAATTTTTATTTGACAGAATTGAATGTATAATCAAAGTTATTGATCATACTAAATTTATGTAGACACAGCCAAACACTATTTTGGCCATTAAACTATTTAAAACTGTTTCTATTGAAACATCTTGATTTCTTGAGATGTGTCCTTGAGAACAGCCGAAACTTATTAGACTGCAAAAGCAAAATTACCTGGAGTAGAAGGTATTTTTAAACACATGTTTTCCCAAAGAAGGCAGCTGCTCACTGCATGAATTCTTTGAACACTGCTGTGCTCAGCAGTTAACTCTCTTTACTTGAAGGTATCAGGGCAAGGAAGATAACCTCAACACATTGTTTTTCTATTATTTTTACTGTGTTCTTAGTACTGTCAAAGGGCTGATATTTCACAGCAAAGAATTAAAAACACTGCAAGAAAGGGAAGTTTCTGTTTTAGATAAAATATTAATAACAAATCGTTAGTCACTTCAGTTACAATTTTCTAAAGAGTAGCCGCTAATTTTAGCAATCGCTGTGTACAGACTTTTTTCTAATTTAAGCTCGATCCGCTGGACACACCACCACCAGCCACACCCATTTTGCTTACATTTATTAAGGGGGAAGAAAAAAAGAGAGAAAGTAAGAGAAAAGTACCGCAGGGTAAGAACACAAAAGAGTAATCCTACCACTAGGACCCCATTATCAGCACCCGAATGTCAACGGAAAAAAGCCAAAGTCTGCAAAATAATTTTAAAAGAGATTTATTCTGAGCCAATTTGAGGACCATGACCCGGAGCCACTGCCAAGAGGCCTTGGGCAAGTGGACTCGCTGTGGCCGGGTTACAGTTTGGTTTTTATACATTTTAGAGACACGGGTTACGGGTAAAGCCATCAATCAATGTGTGGGAGGCATACATTGGTTTGGCCCAAAAAGGAGGGCCATCTTGAAGGGGGGGCTTACAGGTCATAGGTGGGTTTAAAGATTCTTTAGATTGTAATTGGCTAAAGACATGAAGCTTTGTCTAAAGACCTGGAATGTTTTAACATAAACTGTTTACCAGAGATAAGCCACCATTTGTTGCAAATTGAGGGCCTGCAGGTGTGTCTTGCATGCCCTTAGGCCTGTTAATGGGTTACAAAGGAAGTCTCCAAGAAGGGAGGGGGCATGATAAGGCCTGTCTGACCTTCCTCCTCCTGGTAGGCAACTTTGCCCTAGAATATTCCTTTGGCCACAAGAGGGTCCTTTCAGTCAGCCGGTGGGGGGGTGAGCATTTTAGTTCACAGGAGGCTTATCATGGGTAACCTCAACCCCGGAGGGAGGCTAGTCCCCACGGGCAGCCTCTCAGGCGGCGGGGAAGGCGAACGGCTGGGGTATCAGGTGGGGAGGCAGGGAGGCCGTGGTGCACCGGGAGGTTGAATAGGAAAAATGGAGACCCTCCCCCCACCCCGCTTTTCAGTACAGTTTATATAGTGGTTTGAACAAAGGAAGGCTTTGGCGCCAAAAAGGCGTCTGCTCTGGTCACGTGAGGTCCTGGATCTGGCCAGGAACCGGGGTCTGTAGTGACTGGTCGCACATATCAGTTCTGGCTATGAGCCTAGAGTAAACATCTCTGGACAGCCCAGGATCAACAATCCCAGGCAGTCCAGGAAGTCCGGGATAAACATCCCCAGGCACATAGCTCAGAGCTGGCAAGTCCCGTTTCCTCAAGAAGTGGCCAACTTCTCCAGAGAATAGATGCATACCTCAAACCTTATAGATTTATATGACCCCAAGCAGGCCTTAACATTCTGTATTTCAGTACAGTAGCTAAAGCACATCTATATTGTATCTACAGAGAAAAAAAAAAAACCTGCCTAGAACATTTCCATTCCTTTAGTTGTTTTACTACTTGTTTTTTAAATACTACCTTATACTTTCATTTTATGCAATAATGCACTGATATTGTAATACTTAATATGTAAGTCAAAATGAAAATAATATTTGTATTCTTATTATATATATATTCTTGCCTTTGCACATATGGATGTGTAAATTAATTGATTACCTGATCATAGAAAAGGTTAATAAATGCTAACACTTTTCTTACATATGCAAACCTATTGCCAAGTAGGATAATTATACTTGGCTAAAATTATTCCCATCCAAAATTTATGTATGTATCATGCAAATGTACTTCATGATTTGTAGCATTTGAGACCTGTATTGAAGGTGTTTGTAATTAGAATGATAATTTTTTGGTGTTGAATTCAAAAAGGCCCTGCATTAGGTTGAGTGGGAGAACAGATTTTTTTTGAGAACAGAAATTTGTTTGTATAGAGAAAAACAAATTTCAAATTGATGTACCAGAGAACCTAGCAGTTGACTACATTAAGACTGTTCTCCTGTCACCTAGGCAAATATGAAAATAACTAAATTTTTATTTTCTCCATCTCTAACACATCTTTAACATCAAATCATCAAGAGTATAATGCTTTCCTGCAAGCCAAGCAAGAGAAAAGTGAGAAGGTCCACAGATTCATACCAACTGCACCTAAAATCTGAATCTGCTGCTTGGTGCTTTCCTGGAACCCTGATGATGGCTTGTGAATGGCAGGTAGGTAGAGTCACTTCAAGAATAACTCATTCTTCAATTATATCTTTTTCTTGATGTAACATCAAACTCTAGTTTTACAATTTGCTTCTCTAGTCTTTTTGAAATGTGTAGAGCTGACATACACATAGCATTCTTTTCAGTTGGTTGTAGTTTACACACTAGGTACAAATAAACCTGCACCAAACAATAATTAATAAAAGCTGTTAAAAAAAAGTAATATATAGTATTCCTTCAGTGGATAATTTTGACAGACTTATGATTTAACTAAAATTTATTAAACTGAAAATGAGTGATGGCTTTATATGGTAGGAAGAACAATGCTTCCACAAAATGCTCATGTCTTATTCCTGGAAACAGTGAATACGTTACCTTAAATAGCAAAAGGAACATTGTAGTTATGGGTAATTTAAGAATCTTGAGAGAGAGAGATCACAAGTCCTTAAAGATAAAATCAGACAGTGAAATGATGTGCCCTGAAGATGGAGGGCAGGGCCACAGCCAAGGATTGCAGGTGACCTCAGAAGCTTTGAAATGCAATAAAACCAATCAAGGTATCTGTCCTGGAGGTTCTAGGGTAGAATCTGAATCCTTGCCTTTTCCTGCTTCTAGAGGCCGCCTCCATTCCTTGGCTTGTGGCTCCCTTGGTCCATATCCAAAATCAGCATTGGTGCATCTTTCTGATTATCTTCTGATTCTATAATAGCTAGGAAAGTTTCTTCTGTTTCAAAGACCCATGTAATTAGGTCAGGCCCTGCTATATAATCCAAGATAATCTTCCAAATTAAGGTTCTTGATTTAATCGCATCAACAAAATCCCGTTTGCCAAGTAAGGTAACATATTTACAAGTTCTGGGGATTAGTATGGAGATATCTTTGAGGGTCACTATTCTTCCTAACACAGTAATCTTCTACAGTATTTTTTTAAATCAATGACTAGAGAAATTTGAAAAAGAGGAAAAGCTAAGAGATAAAAGAAACAAATTTAACTATTGACGAAATGAATGACTTTGATTGCCAGAATATTAGCTATTCTTACAGAGATAATTGCAAATTGCTGCATTTTACAAAACCTAAATCAACCAATGAAGTATGGAAGCAAACAAACTTATAAGTAATATATGCATAGAGGAGCTATGGCTTTTAGCTAACTTTAAAAACAATGTGAATCAATTCAATCATATAGTAAATTTGTTCAAAAACTGAAACACTATCTTAAGCAGTCTTTACATATGTACAATTTTTAGAACACATAGTGCTGAAATTTAATAAATTTATGAGCTGACTAAATGAGAACAGAAAGCCATAATAAATTACAATGTGTCAAAAAGAGAGTGATTACAATGAGAAGTAGAATAAAATTATGCTGGATGAGGAACAACTAGAGGTGATAAACCAGGAAATAAGAATATAGATAAAAATACAGAGATTAACATCACATGCTAGAAATGCCATAAAAGAAACTAGTATTTAATAAGAGGCTATTCTCTTGCTACTATAATATCTGCGTCTGATTGTTGGAATCTTGCTCTATGTTTATATTTGTATAAAAAGCTTTAAATATATTTTTGGAATAAAGTAGAAGCACACCTAAATGCAACTTTCTATTTCTATTTCTGTGGAATAGTCATCTGGACAATAATCATTTAGAGGGAACTATTTAATAAACACCAAAACAGTTGAATTATATATCTCTAAATTTCATTAGAATTCTAAATTGTAATAAATTAGCATGTAATGCTGAAGAATTTTTTAAAGGACGTTTTTACTATACATTTACTTGCTTCTTTCAGTAACTTTCAGTTTATCATAATCGTTAGGGTTTACAAATTAGTAAATAAAACTATAGGACCTTCAGTAAATATGCCTTTCTGATAACCAGAAGTTTTTTATTATAAGCATGTCCATGCAATATTTGTTTTTCTGAAATTCAAATTAAACTGTACCGCCTGCATTTATCTGATAATTCTAATTACATAATACAAACATAGAAAAAGAATGATCAACTGTTATAAGAAAAACTATTCCAAAACTTCAGGATTTACTTTAATGAAAAATAAAATCTTGTGAGTCAAGTAAACTTTATGACTGTTTCACTCATTGTCAGTTCACATCTGCCTCTCATGGGGTAAGTATATTTCATTTCTAAGTGTGATCCTCATGCTCAAAAGGTACATGCTTTATAAACAAAATGGCCCCTAAAAAAACACTTACAACTTCATTTTATCTTCAAAAAAATAAACGCTCTTTTCTTCCAACACTGGAGGAAAAACTGGCTGTGGTGGATGCACAGATTTCCAATACGGCAGTTTAGTAAAGGGCTTTCAAAAACTATCCTAATAGCTCATTTTATTTTAGGTACTGACGTTAGAAGCTAATTCCTTGGTATGACTCAACTTCATTGTAATGTAAATTAAAATGCCATGATTTTTGAAATACCACAATATTGTCAGTACAGTTTAACTTCCAGTTTAGTTCCTCCCTCACATTTAGGACAGTGTGTTTCTGTGACACTCTTCTAGTGCCAGCACTTTAGGATGATCATTCACTGAGAAAAATCTCATGGTGAAAAGATTATTGTGTCATAATAGGTGAAGAAAAAAGCTACCAAAGTTGATCAGTCTCTGTATGATTCAGGATATGATTTTCACTTAGGAAATGGTGCAACTAAAGCAGAGAGTTACTTTGTTGCCTGCACCCAGTGGTCCCAGGAATCTACTGCTGCTTCCTTTTCATTGGTTTCTTAGTTGACAACTACATTCTTCTTAAACACTTAGCCTGACACTGCCATTGCTCACTTTCTATTTTGAAAAGCACCATTAATGGAAATGTCCTTGCCCTGAATTAAACTGGGACTGTGAATTTTACCACTAGCTAGGGTCCTTATGTCATAGAGTTTAGGTTGATTTGGTAGGTATCCATTTCCTTGACTGTGAATTAAAAATTTGTTTCAGCTTCTTTTAGCCATGTAGAGTTTCTACCTGGGCTATAGATGAGGGTAAAATATCCCATGAACTCCTTTGATAACCACATTTGGAAATTTGTTGGCTACAAACAAGACGTATGAATCTCTGAGTAACAGCCACATGGGCTTGACTTCAGATTCTGTCCCATCAAAAGATTCACAACTTTGATTTGGGTGGAGAGGGTAAGTGTCCCATAGTTCAGAAAAATTATGAAACAGTTTGGGAAGTTCTTCATTTTCTAAAATGACAGCCTGTAAATATGTTTCTGAACCTTGCCATCATTGTTCCAAGACTTTTGGGACCTTTCTTCACATTTTAAAGGGGATTTCTGGAAGTTTTATATATTTCTTAAGCTTTTAGTACAAAGCATGAAATTCACTGTATGCTTTTTCAACAAAATGTTTTTCTCCATTCATTGGCTCTTTTATCATGACGACCACGTATCCCCACTTGCAGGGACCGTCCTCATAGGGAAAGGACGAGTTGTAGACCTCCCTGACGGTGCCAGCAGGTGTTCTAAACTACCTTTCAGTGCTACATACCGAGTAAATGGTGAAGCCACATTTCAGACACAAGCTTTCTGATTCTTTGGACTAAATAATTTCTGATAAATGCTAAGTATCTATCTATTTTTATTGTGAATTTATTATGATAAAATCGAGTGTGAGAAAAATGTACTTAGTAAAACATTAGGTGCAGCAATTCTTTAATACTCATGCAGGTAGCATCATACCAGGGACATACACAGGAGCCTTCCAGGCCATTCAACTGGCTTTAAATTGATAATGTTCGATAATTGTATCATTACTAATCTTTTGAAAATAAATATAATTTTTGGCAATGACATACAAGGAAGAGGAAAAGGAAGAGGAGGAGAAAACTAATTTGTTTCAAAATGGAAGACAAATGATTGATCAAATTTGTTGAGAAACTATACTTTGGAATACATTATGGTGTCTAAATATGATCATATACATGTTAAGGGAAAAGATCAAATTAAATTTTAAAGGACTTATAATTCTTCCTGAAAGATTTCACCCAAAGAGTGTTTCCAAAAGATTGCTCTTTTTCAAACTGCTTCTGGCAAAACATCAAATTTCCCTTTCTTATTGTACTCTGTAGAAGTCAATTACTAAATGTATCTTTTTTCTTTTTAGGCAACAAGCTACTTGCCCAAGTTCAATTTATAAACCATAAACTACACCAAGATAAACAGCCAAAAAGATCTAGCTTATTTTTTTTGACAGAGGCAATTGTTTCAGATCAGATAAATATTAAATTTTTGGAAATCATATGATAGATAATAAAATAAAACCTTAAACTCATATGCTCTGAACAAAATTTGCATCACATACACATTAAAACTTGTGAAGGATACGATGTCATTCTATACTTCAAAGCTAGCCAGTTATTCTACCACAATATCATGAAAGACACAAGACTCTTCTGTCAGAGACAAAGGACTCTTCACTCATGGATCAGCAGATAGCACGAGCTTTGTGTTCACATCTGTTCCTTTTGCCTCCCCTACCCAAGCCAGTACCCTAGGGCTCACAACCACGTGCCTGCTCAGCAAGTTTGTGTTACATCTGAGGAAGCCTGTGGTTTGTAATCCCCAATTAAAGATAGATGCTGCTAGAAATCTGCCCAACTATGCTCCCAAAGGAAATTTAGTTATTCTGGTCAAGAAACAATTCTGAAATCTGGCCTGGAGGGATACACTAACTCCAAATTTCTAGGCTGGTTTTAATATAATTTAATATCCTTGAAAAGATACTCCAAAACAGAATCTGATTCAAGATGTATGGAAATTCAAGCACCATGGAAAATTATCTCCCAACAATATGCACATATCAAAATATTTTGGGAAGAATAGAGTTCTTAATAAGAAAGTCAGTGTTTGTAGGCTAATTATCATAGTGAACTCATCATATTCTGTGTATCACTATGTGCATCAGAGTATATAAAACTGTACATAATGGATGAGTCAAGGATTTCAAGCTAATTTTGATTATATTATTTTCACTTTACACAATGAGTTTTAACTTAAGATATTAATATATTCTCATTTAATTTTCAAAACTGGTCTTAGAACTCTGATTTGTTTTCATTGCTTTTGTTATTATTGTTATCTTTACTTTCTTACATATATTAATAAGACAAAGGAGGTTCAGAAAATTTAAATAAATTTTCCTAAGGTCACATAGCTAAATGCATTTTTTTCAATGTACAATCCTGCTTTATAAGTATAATTACCAAAAGATGACAGTTCTTCAGTTTACCATAGATATGCAGACATTAGATAATATTAATTTTTCCTTATATTTGCTTTTTCTAATTTTTAAAGTCAGATCAAAATGAGTTAGAGAATACAGGTTCATCCTTGAAGGAGAGGTACAAATTGCAGTGAAAAGAATAACTTCTTACGAGAAAGCACCATGCTAAAAGAATATTACCTCCATTGTTTACCATCATCTTGATCATGGTCAGTACTTAAGTTTTTTGAGCTTTCTTTTCCATGTCTGTAAAATGGTGGTAATTTTATATATCACAGAGGTTTATTCTGCAGATTAAATTAGATGGTATATACAAGGTTAGCAGCATATAATAGGTGTTCTCTAAATTGAAGTAAGTGATCATTTTGATCATTTTCATATTCTGAATCAAGTACTTATTTCAGCTTTACTTTTTTTCCTTTCTTTTGGTACAGCCACTAGACATATGGAGTCTGAGTTGTTTTAGTAAATTAGAGGAGAGAATTAGAAAGCACATTTCCAGATAGAATAAAGAAATGTTCCATTAATTTTTTTACAGCATCATAAATCACATTTTTAAAATTAAAGAATTCAAGGGACCATTTCAATATTAACATGTTGGCTTATGTTCTAGTTCAAACACACAATTATAATTCAGCAAAATATCACATTATGTTAGTGGTTTGGGTATTTTATGTGACATGCTAACTCGACTATATCAAATGAAAATTTTTCAGTCACCTTAGAACTGCTTGCAAAAACTAAAAAGTGTAAAATTCTCTAGAAACACATTTATCGGTATTTCTTAAAATAATGCTCACTCTCCATGTAAAATTATTTAAAATAAATATTTTTTTTCTCTACATAGTAATAGAAGGACTCTTATAGCAGGGGTAGAACAATTACAACCCAAACTCCAAATCTGGCCCACTACCTGTTTTTGTAAATAAAGTTTTATTGAAGCACAGCCAAATTCATTCATTTACATATTGTCAATATATACTTTCTCACTTCAATGGCAGAAAGAGGCAGCTAGGAGAGAGAGAAAATTTCTCTCAAAGCCTAAAATATTTACTTTCTCATATTTACCATAAAAGTTTGCTGGTTCCTTCATAACATGATTATATGTGGATTATTTGAAAAGAACAAAGTAATCTATTTTGTATGTAAATTATATTGAAATATTTAAACTAAAGCATGAATGAGTCTCATGTACTCTCAATATCTCATCCATGATCACTATCCTCTCCACAGAGTAACCTCTTAATTTTAGTGTTTATCCACTTAAACTACTTCATTTTTAATTACCTAAAAGATATTTCTATATTTAAGTATGTGACATTTATACTTAAAAAGCCAAAATACACATGTAAATCAAATCCAATACCCAGGCTTTGTGTGTATACCACGACAACATATATAAATTATAGAATGGCTAAATCGAGCTAATTGTCATTTGCATTACTTTCCACAGGGGTTGCACTAATTTGCAGTCCCACCAGCAGCATAAGAGTGTTCCTGTCTCTCCACATCCTCGCCAGCATTTGTTGTTTTTGGATTTTTTGATACAAGCCAATCTCACTGGAGGAAGGAGATATCTCATTGTGGTTTTGATGTTCATTTCTCTAATGATGAGAAATGGTGAGCATTTTTTTGTATGTTTGCTGGCCATTATTCTGTCTTCTTTTGAAAAGTTTCTGTTCATGTTCTTTGCCCATTTATTGATGGGGTTGTTTGATTTTTTCTTGTTGATTTTTTTAAGTTCTAGATTGATTCTTGTTATCAGCCCTTTATTGGATGTATAGAAAGCAAATATTTTCTCCCATTCTGTAGGCTATCTATTCACTTTAATGATAGTTTCCTTGGCTGTGCAGAAGCTTTTTAATTTGATCAGGTCCCATTTATTTATTTTTGTTGCTGCTGTGATTGCTTTGGGAGTCTTCTTCATAAATTCTTTGCCTAGGCCCATGTCTGAAAGAATCTTCCCTACATTTTCTTCTAGGTTTCTTAAGGTTTCATGTCTTAGGTTTAAGTCTGTTACCCATGATGAATTGATTTTTGTAAGAGGAGAGAGGTGGCGATACAGTTTCAATCTTCTGCATGTATACAGTTTTCCCAGCACCATTTATTGAAAAGAGATTCTTTTCCCTAGTGTATATTTTTGTCTGCTTTGTCAAAGATTAGATGACAATATGGGGATGGTTTCCTCTCTGGGTTCTCGGTCCTGTTCCAAAGGTCTATGCCTCTGTTCTTGTGCCAATACCACGCTGTGTTAGGTACCATACCCTTATAGTACAGCTTAAAGTGTGGTAGACTGATACCTCCAAGAAGGTGAGAAACGAGAGAAGCTGCAGTTTGGGGCTGGGGTGCTGGTGGTCTCAGGCAATGCTCCTACCCAAGCCCTGTGACTTGCAGGCTGGCAAGACAGGCTCTGCCCTTGGATGTGGAGAGAAGCAAGTCCTTTTATTATAATAAAAATATTTGGTTCACCTCAGAGTTTACACCTATTGGGTTTCTTTGTTTTGTATAGATGATGTCATTATAAATGGAAGAGATAAGCCGTTAGCTAAGAAGTCAAGGGACCTATAAAAGCTGGAGAAGGTGGAAAAATGCATTCTCCCCTAGAGACTCCAGAGAGAAATACAGACTTGATTTGATTTTAATACTTTGATTTTAACCTGATGAGACTTATTTCAGACTTCTGACATCCCAAACTGTAAGACAATAATTATGTGTTACCTAAGCTGTTAAGTTTGTGGTAATTGTTACAGAAGCAATAGGAAATTAATAAGCTTCCTAACCAGGTGATATTCAGCAATTAATTTAATCTATGTCTTAATCTCCATGTTCAGAAAAGGAAGATATAAATGTGTTAAACTCAAAGGTTTATTAGCAAGATAAATGAAGTAATGAATATGAAATACTTATCCCAGTGCCTGGCAATTAAAATTGTTTAGTAAATATCCATTTACTCTATATAATTTATTGAGCATCTACTATGTGTTATTCTCTAATCTAAGGGCTAAAAATATAGCAAGAAACAAAAGGAAAAAAATATTTCATATCATTCAAATTCTAGTAATAGCAATAGCATTTAAAAATGTTTTCCTGTTTCATCCACTCTTGTATTTGACATTAATTCATGTACTTTCACAGCAACCATATGAAGTTCAATTATTATCATTCCTGCTTTACAAATTGAAAGCTAACTTGCCCAGAGTAAACAGAAGAGCTACGATGTACACCCATGCCATTTGTCCTAGAGTCCATGCTTTGAAATTCTATTTTACCCTACCTCTTATAGTGTTATTATGATTGTTGTTGAGAGATAATTTAATATTCAATGTGAAGGACCTAATTATGATATGAGAGAATTTGTTTATAGACTTTCTAAAGAATAAAACCATTTTGATATTGCTTTGTGGAGAGGAGGCTTATGATAATGATAGTAAATAAAACTAAAAGCTGAGAAGAGCACAATCACACAACATACACCATTTACTCCATTGTTCTAGCATCATGTAATTTATTTAGGTTATAAAGAGAAAAGTTTAAGTAACAAGCTAATATTAGTGGTGTACTTTTTTTAAGTGTTTGAAAAGTAACTTTTGAAACCTAGAAGAGCTTAGAAAAATAGATATTTGAATATTTCTTGAAAAATGCAGGTTTTTTTTTAATTCAGGATTTTTATAACAAAGTATTACACATTTTTCACATTTTAATAATGATGGAAAGGCAAACATATTCCAAATATGTTTGGAATATATATACACATATATATTCAATATAATTTTTATATAAGTTTTGGTTTTGCTTAATGCTTTTTTTCAGTTTTAATTTGGGGTTAAGATTTATTTCATTACTCTTTTTTAATTTCCTCCTTGTATTTTTATCTCTTTTTAAATTATCTTTGAAACAAGGTGGACATTTAAAATTTTAAGTACTTTTAAAATGTGAGTTTGGAGGGAGGTATAATTAACTACCACGTTCTTTGTTAAAGCCTTTATAGCTCAAAGCCATGAGATATGATTAGAAAAAACCTTCTATAAACTGTGTAGGTGGTCATACCAATAAATTTATAAGGCTGAAGTGTGTATTAGCCAATAATGTTAATTTATGGTCCCACAATTATAACTCTATAATAGTGGACTCAAGTTCCAAATACTGGAAAATCAGTTTTAGACTTATTTTCCCATATGATTGCATATTTTCCCATTTCCTAATTTTTTTGTAATATTTTAATAGGAGTTTAGGGATAATTATGCCGGGGATCAACATGTCAAACTTATGCCATTTCAATCTCAGTTTTGACAGTATACATCTGTTACCAATTTCTCTACTTTGTTTTCAGCTAGGCATTCAGTACTCAGTATTTATTTCTTTTAGTGGAATACATGCCTGAGCAAACCATAGAGAGGGATAAGGAGAAGGGGAGGGAGAGGAATGGGAAAATATTCTTGACATTCAAAACTTAAGAACAGAATACACTTATTTGACTAAATGATTTAGATTTGAAAAATAAAGAAACAAGTAAAAACAATATAAGGTGTCCCTGGGTTACAGACGAGATATGTTCCTGAGAACATTTTTAGGTTGGATCTGTATGTAATTCATCCTTGATGAATAGTGTATATATGGTAATAATAACAACAATAAGAATACTACCAGAATGGTTCATATGTGGAAATAATAATACAGTGTGATGCCGTAATAATACCTCTGATTTCTAATAATGTTACTGAAACTATTGTGCTCATTCTTTTAATTCAGAGAAACAGGGCATAAAAAAACTCATATAAAAAGTTAAGATAAGAGATAGGAGAATTTTCAAAAAAGAATATGAAAGGTTAACACTTAAGGCTGTATCAACGCTAGACTAATAGGAGTGTTACTCTTATTTTTATCTTCTGTCCAAATCAATAATAACGTTTCCGTTTCAGTAAGTAATCTAGTACATTGCTTAGTAATAATTGATGCTCTCATTGGAGCACTGCCCTTCTCATGTTCCATTATTCTCAGTTTTTCCTTTATAACTGTTCCGATAGTCGAGCGATTGAAGCCTAATGCTTTCACAATGAATGACTGTGTCTGGCCTTTCTTCAAATAATTATTTCTACTTTCGTTTCCGCTGCAGACTCACCTGGGCTTGCAGTGAACTCTCGCCTTGGAGGCAGGGCCATAGGAGTAGACACAGATTCACAAAAGAGAATAAAGCAGTGAAGACGAAAGCGACGCTGCGTGCGGGCCAGTGACCGCGTGAACGACGCCGCGCGACGCGACGCGACGGGGGCTGGCGGGAGGGGCGTGCCGCGAACTGCCTGCGCCGCGGTTGACACGTGCGCGAGAAACTAGCTCCAAATTATTAATTGTTAAATTGTAAATCATCCTTATGGGAGCTTCAGAGCCCATTTGTAAATGCGGAGTGCCATCAATTCCGGTTATCCAACCCAGGAACTGCCTGTGTCAGCACCGAGAAGCCCTTCGCTCACCCACGTCCCGGGCAGGGAGAGGCGCAGGCGGCGGCAGCGCGGGAGGGGCGGCCGCCCCGGAGCGGCGTGGGCGCAGCGGGAGACCCGGCGGGCGCGATGCCCCCGGCCCTGCTCCTGCTTCCGTCCCGGGCCGGAAGGACAAGTCAGCTCACACATCTGTTTTCATATATGTGCTTCCCCTAAGTGCGTGGTAAGTGCTTACTAAATGCTTCTTCAACAAGGACTGTTCTATGTATGAAATATTTATCAATGTTTAAGCAAAACAATTAGAGCAAGCCAAATTACCATGGGCTTCCAAAATTTATCACCTTTCTATTTCCTTCTACCTAAATGCCTTTTTATAAGAAGGTATCATCTGGTGTACACACCTATGTGTACAGAGAAAGGAGGAAGATATTAGACTTTTAAGGAGCTTTTCTTAGATACTTAAAGGTATTATGTTCACAGATCTAAGAAAAATGGGAAGATATATAAATGGAAAACATTCATTCATAGACATATGTGCCCCCAGAATATCACAATGTACTGACAGGTCATAATTATTTGATACTAATATTTAGAATTAATTAATTTTCCCATATGACTTCTGAATTATTTTGCCTACACCCACATAATTAATGACTTTACTACCCTTCCCTAAATTTCCTTGTAATAATCAATCTTTCAAGGTTGGATGAAACTTCATTCTGAAAAAAAAAATTTAATTTGCACCTTTGGGAAATTTATTTGTTATAGTCTATTATTTGTATAGGTAATTTGTTGAAGAATGTATTTGTTAAATAGATTTTAAATATACTACTGTTGTACCTGAAAATGAACCACAATGAATTACATTGACAGTTTAATTCAAAACTCATTTTTGCAGATGGACCAGATGATAATAATAACTTTTAAAATAGCAGTTAGTTCAATATCTGTGACTCTTTCTTAAAAGAAATTTCCCATATGTATCGTAAGAAATTAATTACTATATTTGGAAATGAATCTTATGTCCAGACTTTATGATACCTCTTAAAAATGGAATTAAATAGATTTTTGTGCTAGAGGTATAAAAGGATATTTTAGTCAATACAAGTAAAACGTTCTTTCAAATGCTAAACAAACCACATGTATATTTAATGGAACAAAATATCATAAAATATTTATTCTTTAGTTATTTGTATGTTTTCTATCTAATAAGAGGGAGCCAGCACGGTGGTTAAAAGTACATTCAGACTGGCTCCACAGCCTAGGATCTGAGGGACTTAGGGCAACTAGCAATCTATGCATCAGTGTGCTCATTTGTAAGACAATATTCAAAGTGCTTATTCCACAAAATTGTTACAAAAGTTACATAAGTTAATATTTGTAAGGACCTTAGAATATTATCACATATATATAAAATTTTGTTTGCATAACATGATTATTATTAATAGTTTATATAATAATATAGTCAATAAAATCACCAAGAGTTTTACAGATCCAGCCTTAAAGCTAGGGAAGAATGCATGAAAATGATCATTTATTTTAATGTCATATGCTTTGAAAAGCAAGCAAGCATCCCATGACAGACCAGTGTGCATGCTAATTGTTATCAGTATCACTCATTAAAGCTTCAATATTTTAGTTAAGTCACTTTGAAAGAAAGAAGTTCATAACTTTGATGCCATAACACATTTTGACTCCCACAGTGTCAGATGATGATTTTCAGCTCCAGCTGGGCTATAGCTATTAAATTGTTTGGCATAAAGCAATTTATGTTGACGATTTTAATGGAAAAACAGTAGATAATTGCATGTTTTTTCCCCAGTTTAACTAACCTCTCTTTAATTCCATACTAATGCATAATCAGACAATCTCTTTACTCACTGCCAAGGTGAAATGGATAATTATGCAGATTAAATATTTTATTGAAATAGTACTCACTAGTGTCAGTCTTGAATTTGATTATTGTTTTGAAATAACAATATTTCAAAATATTGTACAATATTTAAAACAATAATGTTATACATTATTGTTTTGAAAATGTACTTCAAGGCTTTTAACCAAAGGTATAAGGAAAAGCCTTTCGAACTGGATTTCACTAAATAGAAATACAGAACTGAGGTGTCTTCAGGGTTGCTTAATCCAGCAGGACAATGATGACATCAAAGACTCAAATACTTTCTATTTTGTCAGCATCAGCATGCCACCTTTGTCCTCGGTCTGCCCCTTTCATAGTCACAGTAGTTGCTGAGGTGAGGGCAGACACAATAATTACCTGAGGGAGAAAGAGGACTAATTTTCCTGTGTCTCTCCTTAAAAGAAGAGAAAGTCTGCCCAGAAACACTACTACACTCTCCTGTATATCTCATTAACCGGAAGTGGATCACAGATAACTTCAAAAGCAATCATTGGCAAATCTCAATGATATTATACATTTAAATGCTATTGAAAAGCACTGAGAGTAGGTGCTTAATAGGTGAACATATGTTATGAAAGAACATTTTACAATGTAAAATATCTAACCTCTAACATTTAGAATTCAAACAATAAATATTGTTATGAGTAAATCTAGTTTTTCCTCACATTAGAAAAGATGGTTTTAGTTTTTAACTATTTTGTGAGAGAGGTACAGCCCGTGCACCCTCCTGTATCAGTGGTGATCACTGAGAGAGTCAGTGCACGGCCCCATCTCCAGGTGCCCCCCACCTGGTGGGCGCAAGAGTGGACCGTGTGTGTGGAGGGCTGTGTGTGGAAGCATCCCCCTACGCTGGCAGCCAGAGTTGTTACTGGTACGTCTGTGAGATAAAACATTACAATTGACAACTAAGAAAATATTGAATTACTTCTAAGAATTAACCTGAAGATTAGTTGTTAGTTAATACAAGTTTACAGTTCATGCCTGTGGTTTTGTGTTTGTTGTTTTGTGTTTTTTTAGTGCAAAAGTTTTAAATTCATAGGTGTGTAAAACATATATCTATATATATATATATATAATAGTTAAAATGCATTCATTCCAAAATAGTCCAGAGAGAAAAAGAGTTTATGCAGATTTTTAAAACTCAGCCTATACCTTACCTATAATAATAAACTTGGTGGATTGGCTTAAATGACTAGGTCATAAATTTTTCAATTTCATAGTGACATAATCCATTAAAAATATTTACCTTTTGTGAAAACTCAAAAAGCATTAAAGATTTAGGTGTAGTCATGAACAATCACATTGGCTATTGTAATTTAAATTAAGAAGTAAAACAAAGTTTTGGTTAGACAGGAGAAATAATTTTTTGAGCTCTATTAGACAGCATGGTGACTATAGTTAATAATGTATTGTATATTTCAATATTGTTGCAAGAGTAATTTCAAATATTCTCACCACGAAAAATAATGAGTATATGAGGTGATGGCTATTAGCTTAATTTAATCATTACTCAATGTATACATGCATCAAAACACCACATAAATATATACAATTATTATTTATTAATTAAAAAGGAAAAGAAAAAGAAAACAGATGATACTACAAATTGATTAACTGAGGTAAGCATGGTAAAGAAAATTAAAACAATGTCAAGTAATGAAAGATTAATGGAACTGGGGATGATTATTTTGAATAAAATAAAATTTGATGTTATGGATATCTTTCTTCCATTACTTTAGTGTGGCCACATGGAGAAGGGATTCTATATATTGTGCGTGGATGTCCAAAACAAAACTAAAACATCATATGTACAAGGAAGAAAGAGAAAAATTTTGTCCACCATGAAAAACACAGTCTTTTAA
>VSMD01108041.1:0-62052 GCA_008750895.1 Mirza zaza | reverse complement strand
ATTCAACACATATATATTTATCAGGCATTGTGCTTAGTAATGATGAAAAAAAAAAACATAAAAAGATAAGCTGTCGGCCGGGCGCGGTGGCTCAAGCCTGTAATCCTAGCTCTCTGGGAGGCCGAGGTGGGCGGATCATTTGAGCTCAGGAGTTCGAGACCAGCCTGAGCAAGAGTGAGACCCCATCTCTACTATAAATAGAAAGAAATTAATTGGCCAACTAATATATATAGAAAAAATTAGCCGGGCATGGTGGCACGTGCCTGTAGTCCCAGCTACTTGGGAGGCTGAGGCAGCAGGATTGCTTGAGCCCAGGAGTTTGAGGTTGCTGTGAGCTAGGCTGACGCCATGGCACTCACTCTAGCCTGGGCAATAAAGTGAGACTCTGTCTCAAAAAAAAAAAAAAAAAAAGATAAGCTGTCAGGAATCTCAGAGCTTAGTAAGAAAGAGGCTCATTCCAATAATTCTCTTTTACCAGGGCCAGTGCTAAAATAAAGTCCAAACAAGGGCTTGGGCAGCCCAGAGGAGGAAAAGGCGAATTAGTTGTCTTACAAGGAGTCTCTAGAAGGCTTCACTGGGAAGAGACAAAGAAGAGGGCACCACGCAGAGAAGGCACAGGCTAGAAAAAGGTTATAGGTTAAAACTCCCCATCAGAAGCAGGAGGAAAATACTGTAAAAATCTGCAGAGTAGGGTTGTAGAATGTTCTTTTGGGACAGGGAGCAGGAAAGTACCATCTGCCTGATGGCTTACAAGAAGATGGGTGGACCAGTTGGTCCCAGATACTTGGATTTTACAGAACAATGCACTTTGAAAACAGGGGCCAGTGGGGTGGGTGGGGGTGGATCGTGTGGATTTGTTAACTTTTAATTTTTCTCCAGTAAGAATCTGAATCTCAAGTCCTCATTATCAATTACCGCTATCAGTTCATAAAAGAAAGGATGTTTTGATGCCAAAGAAGTAAGACGGATATAATCTCAGAATAAAGGGCACGTCCTCCCCAGGAAGATCATCTAGCAACTCTCCACCAGTGTCCTTTTTGTAATACTTTATTCACTTCACTGTGGACTAATGACAACACTAGCAGGATTTAGAGCCAAGGTCATGACTGAAGAATACAGCCCTTCAGCCCAGGTAGATTTAGATAGAGACATGCCATATTACTTTTTTAGTATATGAACCAAGCTGCATGTTACTGTTTTTATGGACATATATGTAACTTCTTGGTACTCCTTCTAGCCAAGGGTTTCCAGAACTATCCATCTACATAATTCCTCTGAAAGCCTTCCACTCCTTTCTGGATTACAACATTAGGAGAGCAACAAACCTCAAACTCATTAATCTAAGGGCTATCCTTGAACCCCACCCCATACGCACTCAGTTCTGAGGATCAGTAACTCCCTAAGGGAATCTTGTATCCAGGGTGCTGGAGGAAAATGCGCAATGTACACTCTGTAGCTTAACAACACGAGTTGTCAGCAACAAAGCCACTTCTCCAGACCTTTTTGTGAGAGGAACTTTCCCATCTCGGGCCAGATGTACAAACAAGACCTTTGAGTGCTCAGATTATACAGAAGCCACCAAAACTGTATGGCTAAGGAGAGATCTCTCAAATCTATTTTTTAACTCTGTTTAGAAAAAGATGAATTCTTCCAAATAATCCACACTTTCTAAAGTCCCAAAGCCCCAAGCCCCAGATGCAAGTCCAGAACTAGAGGTCTGGCAAACAAGGAAGAAATGCCTTCATCTTCTTTCTTCATGATGAACATTTTGGTCTCTTAGAAGCAGGCCCTAGGACGGTAGGTGGCCTGAGATCTAGACCTAGTTAGCCATCAGATGTGTGTCCCAATGCCTCGGCGTGACTTGTGGAGGTTGACATCACACCTGGGATCACAGGATTCCAGTCTGGTCAACTGTTTTTCTTCACAAAAGAAAGATTTCAACCCCTGAGGATTGAGTTAGGCAGAGCAAGGGTGGAACAAAGTCCTGTGACAAAGTTGGATGGCAGAGATGAGAGGTCAGAAAGAATCCATTTCCAGTCACTTTCTTTTCCTGTCAATCTACTCACAAGTCCCACAGACCCGACCCCCACCCCACTAGCTGCTTAGAGGGGGGTGATGGAGGGGGTGCCTCACTGGGTTGGTGAGATTCAAGGTTCCTGGTGAAGAAGCCCTGGAGCCACAAACACGTTTGTGACAGTAGCTCCTAGGGAGACAGTCTCCTGTCATTAGAACCAGAGAGCAGACCCGGCTTTGACAGTTTCTGTGCGACATCGCCATGGTGTGCAAAGCAGAGCTGGCCCTCAGGCACTGTGGGCTCATGGATTGACCCTTCATGGTGGAGCCTCAAAGCCACTTTTCTCTGGGTCTCGTGAGTCTGGCTGGCAGCTGGAGGGCAGCCTGTGTCCATGGGGATAGTTTCTCTCTGTGCAGGGCCAGGGGCCTGGGACCTGGCCCAAACGCGTATACTTTTGGCCAGGTTAGTACCTGGTCCCTCTCACAGTAGAAGTAACTAGGCTTGGAGCCCTAAAACAAATCCTTCTTTAACCATAGGTCTTTTACCTGAGTGACCATCTTTTCTCTTCTTCTAATACCCCAAATAAAGCAAACATAAGACAGTTGCCTATTTCCACCCACTGCCACTTCTAGAAAGTTCAGCCCTTAAAGAAACCCCAGAATAAATTCTCTATTAAAAATAAAATAAACAATTGTTTCCAGAGACATCTGTTTATAGTCTCTGGGGAAAGCGGCCTCTCTAATATCCCACCAGGCCCAAGACGTGGGGAATTCTCTTACTATCTGTCGCAATGAAGCTCTTCAGTTCCCTGAGCTCAGGTCCCACTGGAAACTATTCTCATGGCCACAGCTGACCTGCGTAACCTTTCACAAGGCCATCTCCAACTGAGGTAAAGAGCAGAAGGTGTCTTCAAAGCTGAGAAATGTGAACTTCTTCCAGCCGTCTTCTCAGAGGAAGAATCGGAGGTTGTGATTCAGACGCTCCGTAAGACACCCCGTTAGACCGTCAAATGCAGGCTTCCAGCCAAGGACTCAGTCATCAATAAAAAGGTCAACAAGCTCTGGTTCCTCTACGTTCCTACACAGCCTTCAGAGCACTTGCTGCTGTTGGCAGAACTTTGTTTTGGTCTAGATGAGACCCCGCAGCCACAAGCGCCTTGAGCAAGTCGGGTTGGTTTCCGAGTCCAGATGAGTCATTTTCTAGGCCATGACTGTTGTCATGTGGAAGACAGTGGCCCCCAAGCCCAGAGGTCCTCTTGCCCACCAAGATAGGGAGGGACAACCACTCCGAAACCTGGAGAACAGCACATTCCAAGAATGCCAGGTCCCTAGAGTGCATTTTCCCAGGGCTTGTCCCACTGCTAATCTCTTCCACTCTAGAAAAATGTGCTTTTCTGCCAACCACTAAACTAATCCCAGGTGACGACCATGTTCTCTTTCTTTCAGAACCTCAGTAGGTCATTTCCTGTGTCCAGGAGTGAGATGCTTATCCTCACAAAATAAGAGGATCAAAAGTACAATAAAACAATACAATTATATTTATGCCAAGAACTTTGTGTTAAATTCTTGAGTCTCCGATGGCCCCACTTATTCACAATGTCTAAAAGTGTTCTAAAACCTCTTTTTGAAATCGATAAACTGCCCAGGTTTCTAAACCTCATCCGTGACTCTTAATCAGGCAGATTTTCCCATATTTTCCAAGGGAATAAGCATCATTTGACTATTTGTTTTGAAAAGTTAAAAAAACAAAAAGAAATCAAAGAAGTATAGGGCACGTCTGCAACCAACCCAGCCCAATAAACGTCTACTACGTATCTGCTGTGTGCAAGGCTTGGGGGAAAGAGGGAAGAGGCCATTCCAGAAACCACCCAGAGCCAGGCACAGTGGCTCTTGCCTGTAATCCTAGCACTCTGGGAGGCCGAGGCGGGCGGATTGCTCAAGGTCAGGAGTTCGAAACCAGCCTGAGCAAGAGCGAGACCCCATCTCTACTATAAATAGAAAGAAATTAATTGGCCAACTAAAAAATATATATAGAAAAAATTAGCAGAGCATGGTGGCGCATGCCTGTAGTCCCAGCTACTTGGGAGGCTGAGGCAGCAGGATTGCTTGAGCCCAGGAGTTTGAGGTTGCTGTGAGCTAGGCTGACGCCACGGCACTCACTCTAGCCCAGGCAACAGAGTGAGACTCTGACTCAAAAAAAAAAGAAAAAAAAACAGAAACCACCCAGACACAGCACCCACTTTCAGGGACCATGTACTTTGTTTAAAGAATGAGTGATTATTTGACAACTAAAGCAAGTCAGTTAACAACAACAATAACAACAACAAAAAAGAATGAGTGAATGAACAAATGAATGACGAATGAATGCAAAATCAGGATTAGTAGTAAGTTTTTATAGCAATTCCACTCCTTCATTTAATGGCATTAGTATAGTCCAAAGACAAGTAAGGAGAATATACATTTTTCCTGAGTTAAAAATCTGATGATTTTTCCTCCTGCTTAACACTTTATCTGTTCCCCAAAACCTAAAACACATTTTTGGCTTCTAGAATTTTTTTGCAATCCGGGGGTTACTGCAGTCTCCAATTTGATCTTGAACAATGATGACAAGGGATCTGCCTTTTAGGTATAGGGCCTTATATTCTATTTTATGTGATGATATTCTCTGCCCTCCTTTAAGTGCTTTCAAAAGATCTTTATTTTAGACTCATATCTCCCTCCATGCTGATGTCATTAGTATATTGGATGCAATGTTTCCTTGCATATGACTATGTTGGAGATGAGTTCATTGCTCAAGCAAATAATTCCATTTTCCAAGGAACAAGTGCTACTCTTCCTCATAAGGCATTTGCTAATCATCCCTCTTTGTTCCAAATAAACTCTAGTACTTGCAATCCACATGTTAGGACTAAGGGATATATAAAGAGGTAAAGAACACAGCATCTGCCCTCAAGGAAACTGTAGTCTCCGCTGGGAGTCAAGATTATTTATTTATTGAGACAGAGTCTTACTTTGTTACCCAGGCTAGAGTGAGTGCCGTGGCGTCAGCCTAGCTCACAGCAACCTCAAACTCCTGGGCTCAAGCAATCCTGCTGCCTCAGCCTCCCGAGTAGCTGGGATTACAGGCATGCGCCACCATGCCCGGCTAGGTTTTTCTACATATTTTTAGTTGGCCAATTAATTTCTTTTTATTTTAGTAGAGACGGGGTCTCGCTCTTGCTCAGGCTGGTTTCGAACTCCTGACCCTGAGTGGATATCCGCCTGCCTCGGCCTCCCAGAGTGCTAGGATTACAGGTGTGAGCCACCCCACCCGGTCCTGGGAGTCAAGATTAAAACATGGCAGTACAGGGGCTCAAAAGGGAGGAGGCCAATGCAGGCCCTCGCAGTTCAGAGGGGCAGGATGGCTTGCTGTGGGCAAATGTTGTCAGGAGGGGTTTTCAGACCAAGGTAGGGACATCTTGAGGGAAGAGTCGAAAGGAAAGCATTGATCCTATTCTCAGCCCTCCGTCCCTCTACCCGGAACATCCTTAGTTGCTTAGGAAGCTGTGGGCTGGTGAGTGGATGCTACAGGACCACACGTTGATACCAGCGGGGACCCTGTGACCTTGAGCAGACCTCGTCTCCGTGGAGCCTTGAGATGAGTGTCAGAAGGAAGAACAAGCTCATTTTAAAAAGCACACGGATGTCGGAAACTGTGACTATTACCCAAAAGAGAAGCTTGAAAGGCTCCCGCTCCCATCGGGTGACCAGCAGAACTTGCCATTGCAAGAGCCTCGTTCTCATTAATAAGAGTTCATTTTATTATTTCCATGCTATGTAATTTCTCCCACCGCCTTTTAGACTGGAACATCAGACTTTTTGCACTTCCTATTAATTACCCTGGGGAACTTCAGGCTACACCGCACAATAAAAAGACCCAATTAGAGCATTTCCCACTGTCTTTTTGTTTCTTTGTAATTCAAAATCAATCAATAATGTCCTTAGACCCTCCCAAGAAACAACTAGATCTGTTAATGCCTTTTGGACAAAAAAAGCCAAAAAATTCAAAGCAGATGGAACAGAATCGTACAACCATGCAAATTGGTACCGGCCCACAAGGGCTTGACGGGGTTAGGATGTTTTTTTAATATAAAACAGAAAACATAACCCATGGCAGTAATGCTCCCTTGTGATGAAACATGATGATTCTGGTTAAGTGTGGAGCAGAGAGTGTCTTCTGAAGCTCTGAACACACACAGGCTTCCCAAGGGCTCCCCACATCGCAGAGCCCTGTCTGGGGCACTTTCACAGTTTACCCTGGTAAAGTGTCGCCTCCTCACCTGTCCACAATAACATTTACTCTCCAGATTACATCCCACCCTGTTAACATCAAGATGAGAAGCAAATTATGAGAGCGAAGAAGATGAAGGCATGAAAGTTTAAGTTGAAAAGAATAAGATGAAAAAATTTAAGACATAATGATGTTTAGAAAAGAAATGTTAAGTTTATCCAATAAACCCCTAAAGCTTAACAGAATCCTTAACGTGGGAAATGATTTGAAAGAAGTGTACTCATTGTTTGTAACTCTGGTCAGGTTCCAAACCAGGGAGGAGACAAAGCTCTCGATGTTAAACAATTCCACTCAGCTCTGGGGACTTTGTACTGGTTAAAGGCCTTGAGGAACTGGATCTCGAACCAAGTCTGTAAAGAAGAACTCTGAGGTCTCCGCCTAATCATCCGAGCTGACCTCTTCCTCACTCCAATAGCAGGGCTGCTCCACAGGGAGGGTGGCTGCCTCAGTTTCCCCGGACCTCCCTGATGTGCAGCACGCCGGGCCTCCTCTGGTACCCACAGCTGATGTCGCATGCTGCACACCTGCCCACTGAGCAAGCCCAGATGATTCAAGCTCCTGACAACAACCTGCGTCTGGTTCCACTGCTGGTTCCAATGCCGGTTGCTCGACCGATTTCCAAAGTTAAATAATAACATACACACAGGGCTTAATCACAAGATATTGAAAACTCCGTCATGTGATATGTTTCTCACAATAGTTCTGGAAGGCAGACAATGCTACCTACAGATAATTCACAGACGAGGAGACAGTACAATGGTTGGAGGAAATGCCAAGAACACACAGCAGCTTCCTGAGCCAGGATTCAAACCCAATTCTGTGACTCCATGTGCCACACTCTCCAGAGCTGTGAGTTCTTTGAGACCAGGGGTCATATTTTTCTGCCTTTTATTAAGGTGTCAAAGGCAGGTACTCTTTTATATATTATGCGTGGTAAGAGTATGGGCTCTGGAAAGAAAGCCATGTTCTGATCACAGCTATGCCGCTTGCTAGCTAGACGGCCTTGAGCAAATTACCTACCCACTGTGAGCCTCTCAGTCTTCCCCTCCGTAAAATGGGACTAACACCTACCTCATAGTGTTGTCGTGAGGATTAAATAGAATAACCTAGGTATAGCAGGCACCTAATAGACATGAGCTCCCCCCCTCCCATGCCACCTGTCAGCCTCCCCTGACCCTGAGGCTCCATCAGGGGCCCAGAGATTTAGAACCAATCCCAGTGTGTGGTTTGCATACATACACATTTATACACACAACCTCAGGTTGGAATGATCATCGATGGCAGTGCTGATGCAAACAGACGCCCACAGGGGTGGGGCGTGCTGGCTGTCGGGAGGGTGGAATGTGGAGGCTGTGGGTGTGTGGGCGTCGGGGGACCAGCTTCAGGTTCTGGCTGTTGTGGCAGCTCAGCCCGCCTCCACACATAGCTCCTGGGGCACTCCAAGGCCTGGTTTCTAGGATCCTCGCAGCTGGTGCCTGCCTTACCTAACGCTTACCCCAGGCTCTCCCATACCATGGGTGTGGTTTCCATTAAGTGATGCATCCTTCTTCTTCCTCCACTTTAGCCTTGTGCTACCCTCATTTTTCACAGTCGCAATTCTCTACTACCTTGGTGCAAAGCAGGGAGAAAATGTAAAAGTCAGATGGTTAAATGGGGTGACTTGTGAACACCTTTTACACAGCCTAGATGAGTGGCATGGAGGATTCTGGAAGGTGGAGAGCAACAGAAAGTAGAAATCAAAGGCTAGTGTGAATTGCAACAAAATATTGGCATGACTTACAGGGTCATGGCTGAGGGGAGAGAAGGTCGTCCCCAACATTGACAACATGCCATCTGATAGGACAGAGGAGAATCTCAGCTCTAGGACATGAGATCTGCCCTGTACGCTGGCAAGAGCACTGAGGTTACTCTGTCAAGGCCAGCTCTACCCATGAGGTACTGTGGGACCAGAGCAGTCATTCTGCCACCCTGGTTTCCTCACCGGCAGAATGCGGGGGTTGGACTGGGCTGGCTTTGGAATCCGACAGACCTAGATTCAAATTCAGGCTCCACCACTTGTTATGCAATTTCCTTACACCTCCAAGCTCCAGTGCCCTCATCTACTGGATGGGAATGAAAAAACATGTTTCTAGAGGCTATTTGAGGGTCAAATGAGGAGCTAATATGCATGTATACCCCCACGCACAATCTCAGGCCCCAAAAGCTCCCAGCACAGTAGCTGCTTGCTGAATAAGCACTAGTCTCATTCCTTCATTCTATTTCTAAGTTGCTATAAACCTATTAATCTATGCTGCAATGCAATGACACAATCCCTAGTTGTTTTACCTGGCTACCCTGCCCTCACTAAGCCTCGACTTCCAAGGCCTCCACTGAAGCAGCAAATGGATTCAACTTGAACCAGAGGATGGAAGAAAAAGAGCACAGAACTGGCAGGCAGTGGACCCAGGTTTGAATTCTAGCTCCCTCAGTGCCTCACCATAAAACATGTGACTTTTGCCACAATTTTCCAAATATTTCTAAGCTTCAGTTTTCTCCTCTGTAACATGGGAATAATCACATATATAAAAGTGCTTTGTGGACTGGAAAGAGCAACTGAAGTGTTAGTAGTAAATTCCATGCCACCATTCCTGGTGTTTCTTTCTTACTGAGACACAGTCTCACTCTGTTGCCTGAGTTGGAGTGCTGTGGAGTCAGCCTAGCTCACAGCAACCTCAAACTCCTGGGCTCAAGCAATCCTCCTGCCTCAGCCTCCCGAGTAGCCGGGACTATAGTCAGGCGCCACCATGCCCGGCTAATTTTTTCTATATATATTTCTAGTTGTCCAGCTAATTTCTTTCTATTTTTAGTAGAGACGAGTCTCACTCTTGCTCAGGCTGGTCTCAGCCTTCTGAGTCCAAACAATCCTCCTGCCTCGGCCTCCCACAGTGCTAGGATTACAGGCATGAGCCACCGCTCCCAGCACATTCCTGGTGTTTCACTGGGTTTGAAAATGTAGTTCAAATGTTTTGAGTGCTATCTAATTCCCCTTAGCAGTCAAACAAAACATCAAACTTCCCCCAGACCCTAATCTTCAAAATCAAATGGCTGTCATATAAATTGTTTGGAGATGTATCCTCAAAAGAGCTGGGCTGGTTTTTCTTTGCCTGTGAACAAATCCCTCCAGTGACCCATTGGAGTCACTAACTCGGGGTGGCCTGATCTTTACTTAAAAAACAAAACAATAAACCACCCTCTTATTTTAACAGGTAGCACAGGGCAGGGCAGGGGGAACCCCCACCCACGCTTGCTCTGAACAGAAATCATGTTGCAACGGATGTGAAAACAAGATAAGGAGAAACTTCTGTCAGCAGACTGGGGCCTCCCATAGAGTTGGGCTGCTCTCTGTGGATTCTGCACGGACGGGAAGCCAGAGGCCTTGCAGCCACCTGCCATGCTGCTCTGATAAGGCCTTAGGACTATGCAAGGCCCAGGGAAGGGTGGGCAGCCGCCAGACACACGTGCCACTTATTCTAATCCTGAGCTCATAACGCCTTTTAAAATATCTATTTTGTGACTTAGTGCCCAGTAGAAATCATCATTAAGGTTAAAATTCTGCTAGCTCAGAAGTGAGGAATTAAAATTATTTGTTATCAGGCTGGGCGAAATCATAAGCTCAACATGTCTGCTCAGTAACTTCCCAGCAGCTCCATGCTGTGGGTAGCTCTAAATGAAAACTTCGCTTTTTAAACCCCTCTGGCATGGCTTGGATGTTCTTCCTCCCTCTTTCCTGAGCATCCTTAGCCCTCCGGGGAGTTAGGCGCAGTGTAACGAGGGTCCAAACGACAAGCCCAAGGCACTGAGAGCATCGTCATGCATAAAATGAGACATGCACAAACACTTACGAATAGTGGGGGGAAAGTAAAAAAAAATAATAAAAGAGAGAAAGAAACCACAAAGTCCCCTGAGAGCTACTGAACTGGTGACAGTATCAGACACTTACTAGCATTTACCATCTCTAGTTGTCACCTCTCTGAGAATAACAAAAGCGACCACCATAGGCTCCAGGGAGACATTCCCAGGAGGGGTTGAAGTGTTATCAAAACACAAAGTTGGCCGGGCATGGTGGCACACGCCTGTAAAATCCCAGCACTTTGGGAGGCCGAGGTGGGAGGACTGCCAGGAGTTCAAGACCAGCCTGGGAAACATAGTGAGACCCCATCTCTACAAAAAAAAAAAGTTAAAAATTAGCAGGGCGTGGTGGTACACACTTTGTAGTCCCAGCTACTTGGGAGGCTGAGGCAGGAAGATCACTTGAACCCAGGAGTTCGAGGTTACAGTGACCTATGATCACACCATTGCACTCCAGCCTTGGTGACAGAGTGAGACCCCATCTCAATAAATAAATAAATAAACACAGAGTTGGGAGGACTCAACAGGTTTGCAGAGAGGATCCAGGTGAGTATGCTGCCTACCCCGCTGGCCCCGGGACTGGAAACTCCTTCCCATTCCCAGTATCCAACCAGACAATGTCAGAGCTTCCAGCTCCTTCCAAGCATCCATGCGACTGAGTGAGGACAGGAATGGGTAGAAGGAATAAATGCAAAGTTTTGGATTTTAAAGCAGATCAGTTGTGAATGGTATGCCCTGGGATACCCCAAATTAAGCACATGCTAAGTACCAAGCTCTATGCGAGGAGCTAGGGATCTCAAAACCAACGGGGCACGCTGGAACCTGGCACTCAAGGAATCCACAGTCCCAAGCAAGTCTTGGTTAGATGCTCTTCCTCCCCATGCTTAAAACCTCACTCCCCTGGCTTCAAATCATCCATGGTGGTGCTTCCTAGACTTCAGCAATTTCCATATCGATTGACTAGTCTTGCTATATCTGCCTTTGTACTCTATTTAAGTATTTTTCTTTCTTCCTTTTATTAATTTTCCGAGACCAGGTCTCGCTATGTTGCCCATGCTGAAGTGTAGTGGTTATTCACAGTCATGACAATAGCACACTCTAGTCTGGAACTCCTTAGCTTGAGTGATCTTCCTATCTCTGCCTCCCAAGTAGCTAGGACTAGAGGCATATACCATCGTGCCTGCTCTAAGTATTTTTCATTAAAATAACCCATTTACTCAAATACCTTTTGAAGAAAATTTTATGGCTACCATAAATGGAAAACTATTACCACTTGCCATAAAAAGAAAACAAACAACAACAACAAAATAGGAAATAAAGGAATCTTACTAAATACTAGTTATATCCTTTTGCCGTGAGTGTTCTAAGCCTAAGGCCCAGGGCTCTGATTAAAAAGAGAGAGATTAACAAGTACTAGAGAGTTATTAAAGATCAATTAGCTCTGAACTGAGATTCGTCTTGTAATTAGATCTGTAAAAAGACTAATGGTTCACCATATGATTCATCATTTTCCCAATGTCATGCATGTCTGTATGTCACCCAAATCAGGCCCCACGGTCCCCCTAACGCCACCTCCCCAGCCCTGCTCATGACTGTGTACCCAGCATGCATCCCCAGAGCCTCGCAAAGCCACATGGGAAAACTGTGGGCACACAACACAATTGCGTGAGTGAGTGAGTGAGTGAGTGAGTGAGTGAGTGGATGGACGCACAGCTTAGCCGCATCATTCTTTCTTCCAGCCACTATTTCTCCTCGAGTGACCCATGTCCCTCCACACCCTTGTCCACCCCGTTGGTTCCCCTCATGGAATGTCTGTCCTTTCCCCATCTGCTTTCCTCCAGCTGGCTAACTCTAAACCTCCAAATCTTAGGTCATGCCCTCCTCCCTTGACGGTTTTTCCCCGCCACTTCGGGTTAAGAACAGCGACTTTTTTCAGTGTGCCTGCGACATGAGCACCTTGATTATAGCGCTTAGCACTTTGTAATCATGAATTCACTAGTCGTTTCTCTCCTGACCAGTCTCTAAACTCCTTGAGGGAAGGAAATGCGTCTCCTCTCTCTATTGTCAGGACCTAGCATAGCTGACACTCCATAATCGCGTTGGATGCAGGTGACAGAACCGGGACACGGACCCAGGCCTGAAAAGCTCCAGTGTTCTAACCAGCACTCTGGGCTGCTCCATGACCTCAGCCTAGCTGGCCTACGGCATGCTTGCAGGATCCCAAGCCTGGGCGGATGGACCTGGGCCTGCCTGGGGGTGGCACTGATTGTGCCCTTTGAGAGCACAATTAAGTCCACGAGTCCCCAAGCAAACCCCAGCCAAAGCACAGGACCCTGCCACACGTGACCATCCTGGCCTCTTGCTTAAGCCGTGGGACTCGGCAAAAACCACCTGCTCCACACTTACCCAGCAGAAGGCCAATCAAGGCAGCCTTTTCATTGATTCCAGAAATGTCTCTTTTTCATTTATAAAATACCCACAATTTGACATTTCGGGATTTTCCTGCAAGTTGTGGGTGGCTACGGCAATAACAGATGAACTGGTGTCTTTGAAAGCTGAATAAAAACACTTTCAAATAAAGATTTTAAGGCTTAAATTGACGGAGGAGCAAAGTCAGCGTCCAGCAGCTCCCCAGAGGGGAAGAATACCGGCCCGGCTTTGACAACTGCGACCTCGGCACAAGGGAAGGGGTTGCAGCTGCTCTTGCCTCACCCGCAGTCCTGTGTTGACAGCACCTGAGGTAACAAAGGCCAGTTTCCCCTAGTTCGCACTCAAGGAAGTGAGAGAAATGCTACTCAGCTGCAGAAGTTTTTGGCCAGAAAAGAGTGACTTTATTCAAATATTTGAATAAATTTTTTTTTTTTTTGAGACAAAGTCTCGCTTTGTTGCCCAGGCTACAGTGAGTGCCATGGCATCAGCCTAGCTCACAGCAACCTCAAACTCCTGGGCTCAAGTGATCCTCCTGCCTCAGCCTCTCAAGTACATGGGACTACAGGCATGCGGCACCATGCCTGGCTAGTTTTTTTTTTTTTTTTCCTATATATATTAGTTGGCCACTTAATTTCTTTCTATTTATAGTAGAGATGGGGGTCTCGCTCTTGCTCAGGCTGGTTTCAAACTCCTGACCTCCAGCAATCTGCCCACCTCGGCCTCCCAGAGTGCTAGGATTACAGGTGTGAGCCACCGTGGCCGGCCATTTGAATAACATTTGAGAGGGTAGAGAAGAAATAAGACCATAAAAGTTCCTTCCTGCTTCCTGATGATGTTACCAGAACGCTCTGCAGGAAAGGCTTAGCAGAGGCACCGGGCAGCACACACAGCCATGTGGTTTTGCTTTTCCAGTGATGAACTTTTCAGGAGAAACATTCTGTTTTGGAGAGAGAGGCAAACATATCTGGACAACAAGTTAACCACAACCTTTCATTTGCTGGAAACGAGCAGGGCCCAGGCGGAAAAATTGTAGATGGAGGAGGGATCCGGAAGACCTGGGGTTTGGTTCTGATTTTGCCAGTTTTTTGTTTCATGGCCTTGGGCAAATCATTTAAATGCTCTGGGCCTCAGCCTTTCACAGAAGAAGTGGGGGGATCAGTCCCCATGACCACTGAGTTTCTTTCAGCTCTGAAATCCTGTGATATTAGTAGTGTATTATAGAGCGCAAGATGACCCATCTGACTCACTCTTCCCAAGGCAAACCCTGTTGCAGCAGCCGCGGCGAATACAGGAAGCCCAGCACACCACCCCAGCCATCCTTCCTACAATCGAGACCCAGTGATGGGAAATAAGGGGATAAGGATGAGTTTTGGAGGGAGGCAGAGCTTCAGGTGTCTCTAGCTGGCTCTCCTGGATATGGATCTAAACCTTAGCAGCCGCATGGCCTATGATGGCCAGTGGATTCGGCGCCCAGAAGGTCTAGGCCAGGGATGCTCAGGAACACAGCAGTCTAACTGCCAGGACCCCATCTCTGGGTGGGTGCTGCCTGCCCTGATCAGTTTAAGGTTTAAACAGTGTCTTAAGTGGCTGATGTGTCACAGCGGCTTCCTGTTTTATGTGACCTTCAGATAGGCTAACACAACTGAACCACACAACCTTCCAAAACTATGAGGACATAATTTTACTCTTAGCATTCAACTTCAGAACATAACAAATCAGATAAAAAGTTAACTCATAGTGGGCCGGGCGCGGTGGCTCACGCCTGTAATCCTAGCACTCTGGGAGGCCAAGGCGGGCGCATTGCTCAAGGTCAGGAGTTCGAAACCAGCCTGAGCAAGAGCGAGACCCCGTCTCTACTATAAAGAGAAAGAAATTAAGTGGCCGACTAATATATATGTAGAAAAAATTAGCCGGGCATGGTGCCGCATGCCTGTAGTCCCAGCTACTTGGAAGGCTGAGGCAGCAGGATCGCTTGAGCCCAGGAGTTTGAGGTTGCTGTGAGCTAGGCTGACGCCACGGCACTCACTCTAGCCTGGGCAACAAAGTGAGACTCTGTGTCAAAAAAAAAAAAAAAAGTTAACTCATAATAATAGCTACCTAGCAGCACAATTCACAATTGCAAAGACGTGGAAACAACCCAAGTGCCCATCAATACATGAGTGGATTAACAAGATGTGGTATATATGTACCATGGAGTACTATTCAGCTATAAGGAACAACGGTGATATAGCACCTCTTACATTTTCCTGGATAGAGCTGAAACCCATTCTGCTTAGCGAAGTATCCCAAGAATGGAAAAATAAGCACCACATGTACTTGCGAGCAAATTGGTTTCACTGATCAACACCTAAGTGGACATATAGGAATAACATTTACGAGTGTCGGGCAGATGGGAGGGTGAAGGGGAGGGTCTATACATACAAAATGAGTGCGATGCGTACCATCTGGGGGACGGACCTGCTTGAAGCTCTGACTTGGGGTGGGGGGTGGGGGCAAGGCAACATACGTAACCTAAACATTTATACCCCCATAATATGCTGAGATAAAAAAATAATAATAATAGTTGCTACCATTTATGGAGCACCAACTATGCATAAGGCACTGTGCTAAGGACTGTATATGTATTATCATATATAATCCTCATAACAGTGCTTCCAAATGGGTATTATATTTCCATTTTACAAAAGAGAAAACTCAAGCTTTTATTTCCACTCTGCTATTCGGGACACAAAAATTTATGCGTAAGAATATTCATCTCAACAAAATGACCCAGATTTCCAAAAACAGACAACTAACTAAATGGTATATTCATTTAATGGCATGTTAGAAAAGCATGAGAAATCATGTTAAGAGAATAATTAATGACACAGAAAAAGGTTCACAACAAATTGCTGAATAATAATCCCAACTTATTTGCTTGTTCTTTGTGTTTTTCTATATTTTCCAAAATTTACACAATAAGCATATATCACTTTTTAAATTGTGGAGTTATTTAAAGGCCCATCAGAAATAACCAATGGCCTATTCCTGTCCCTGTTGATGTGTCTGGACGCTGAAGAAGGCACTCTCACAGATTCAGATTCTTTACAACTGGCATCTCCCCAGTCAGAACCAAGAGGTCCCCTCACCTTACTCCTGAGACATGTGGTGATTGAGTGAGGGATTGAGTGGAAATTCAAGGCAGACGAACGGTTCTCTCTCTAAGGTTGGGGCGCTGCCAAGGTAACAGGTGCAGGCACCTATGCCCTAAAGAACTCAGGTGGAGAATCCAAAATGAAACCAGCCAATAAAATAAGAGTCATGAACACTCTATCTCTCCTCAATTACTCTTATTGTTACTATTGTTATCATTATTATTATTAGGCATTTAAATGAGGCACTTGTGTCAGGATAGAGAGATGAGACAGTACAGAGCTGGCTTCACGACTTGGCAGATGGAGACATGAGAGCACACCAGGAAGGAGCTGACCTGGGAGACGCGGCCGGACTCCAAGCACGGGGGAAGGAACACGGCTGGGCTGCAGGCGTACACGGGCTGGAATGCTGATCCCATTTACTAACTGAGAGATGCTGTGCAGATTCTAAACTTTCTCATATGTAAAATGGGTTTAAAGAGGCTGTTGAAAATAACAAAATGGCATATAAAACACATGGTAGGCCAGGTGCAATGGCTCATGCCTGTAATCCCAGCACTTTGGGAAGCCAAGGTGGGAGGATTGTTTGAGGCCAGGGGTTCAACACCAGCCTGAGCAACGTAGTGAGACCTCACCTCCACCAAAATATTTTTTTAAAATTAGCCAAGCATGGTGGCACACGCCTGTAGTCTCAGCTACTCGGGAGGCTGGGACAGGAAGATCATTCAAGCCCAGGAGTTGGAGGCTGCAGTGAGCTATGATCGGGCCACTGCACTCCAGCCTGGGTGACAGAGTGAGACCTCGTCTCTAAAAAAAAAAATTTAAATGGCACAGTAGAGGACATGTAGTAGGTGCTTAGTATCTTTCTCCCAGCCCCTCCTCCTCCATCCACACCCCAACACAACACACCCATTCTCCATCTTCCTCGAGTTCCAAAATCTTCCCCCTTGCAGGACAACGAGGCAAAACCTCCCACTGGAAGCCCAGCACTGCGATGGGACCATTTCAAGTGGAAGGTTTGAATCAACATGACAAGTCATTTCATCAGTCGTCACTGCTCAACGAGAATCAGGCAGGCTCCCAAGAGGATGGCAAATTGCCATCTTTTGCATACTGAAAATGCCATGACCTTATCATGTTTATTACATACTCCTAAAGTGGCTAAGGTGATGGCATCGAAACCCCATCTGCCATTTGTGTTGCTTATGATAAACTTTCGACTTTTCATGTTTGGTGCACCTCACCTACCTAGAAGGTATAGAAAAATAGAAACAGCCTGGTTTTACTTAGGAAAAAACAGGGCTCAAAGAAATGAGTCGATTTGTGTGAGATCTGCTGGTGGGCACATGGGAGTGGAGGTGGGGAAGAAGGGAGCGAGGGAAAGGAGAAAGTCAACGCCCAGACTAGTTATTTCCACGAGGCATTTGTGGCAGGACAGGGAGAAGAGTCAGGACATCCTCGTTTCTGTTCCCCCCCTGGCAATGCTGAGCTCTCTTCATGAGCCTGGTGGCCTTTCTTTCAGGGCCGAGTTCTTTCCCTGCACGTCACGGCCAAGAGCCTTGCTCATCCTGCACAGATCCAGCCACCAAATGTGTTTTATAGTAGTTTTCTTAACATTTAAGGCCACCTCAGCACCACTTCCACCTTTGCTATAAATCTCACCCTCTGCCTGTGCCCCGGCGAGGAGAAATGGTTGTTCCTCCCCACCCCACGCCCTGGAGTCAAGAGGGACCCTGTGCTTTCTCACAGAACTGGGCACCAGTCTGCTGTTTCTACACACAGTCCTGTGTTGACCAGTCTACTTCTGTATTTTTCCTTCATGGGCATCTGTCTCTTCCCTGACATGACTCAGCTCAGGAGAAAAATCTGCTTCTCCCGGCTCCACTTAGGCTCTGCCTGGCAGACTTTTTGCCAAGCACTTAAGCAGCCCCAACTATCTCGTTCCCCAAAGGACTTCAAACCACTTAAGGCTGTAGCTGGGACCGCACTTCCCCCGAGAGCTTCCCAAGCGACCTGGGGAGAGACCGGCTCTTTTTCGGACTTTATTTTCTACGAGCCTGGTGGTCTTGCAGAGCGTCGTGTACCTGGTTTTAGTGGCTGGGTTGCCACTCCCTGGCCATGTGGCCGTGTGGCCGCGTGCAACTCACTCAGCCTCTCAGAGCCTGTTTCCTCCTCGATGAATGGTGATAACATTATCTGTTCAGCCTTTACCCGAACGGGTGAAGCTCAAGTAAGACCAGGAGACAGACATGCTTTGCAGACTGTAATAATGAGCTATTAAAACGCGAGGAGCTGGCCTTGGCAGGGGGATGTGTCCCATCACAGCACTTTACATTTGAAAAAGTGCCTCTCTGTCCGTGAACTGGAGTGCTCTCATGGGAAACCCTCAGAGGAAAGCCCTACCCTCGGTGGGAAGGACAGGGAGTGGACAAAGATGGATACATTCATTAAGCCTACAGTATGTCCCGAGCCCCTGCTCTGTGGCAAACACTCTTCTCGGCAGTAGAGTCAGAGAGATGAAGGAGACGGTCAAGGTCCTTACTCTCGGAAAGCTATATGCAGAGATAGGGGACAGAGAACAAGCAAATAAACGAAGAAGAATAAAAACAAGCTAAGGTGTCCTTCTACTGTGGGCACAGGGGACCTTCACCTCCTCTGTTGTCCTATTCTGTGACTGCTGGAATATCGGCTGCAAACTCAGTGATAATCCAAGGAGAAGACTCAGAACTGGTGAGAGAAAGATGTTATCTTCCCTTTGTCAGGACAAGATACGCAGTTTCAGACCTATGAAGATATGTTGATGAACCAAAAAAGTTAAAGAATGAGAGATCTGGCCTGGCGAGGTGGCTCACGCCTGTAATCCTAGCACTCTGGGAGGCCAAGGCGGGCGGATTGCTCGAGGTCAGGAGTTCGAAACCAGCCTGAGCAAGAGCGAGACCCCGTCTCTACTAAAAATAGAAAGAAATTAATTGGACAACTAAAAATATATACAAAAAAAAAATTAGCTGGGCATGGTGGCACATGCCTGTAGTCCCAGCTACTCGGGAGGCTGAGGCAGGAGGATCGCTTGAGCCCAGGAGTTTGAGGTTGCTGTGAGTTAGGCTGATGCCAGGGCACTCACTCTAGCCTGGACAACAAAGTGAGACTCTGTCTCCAAAAAAAAAAAAAAAAAAAGAATGACAGATCTGAACAAATGATTTTCCAGTTATAGGAGGATTCCTAGCCTCTGCTTGCAATCCTTGCTGAAAATCTTTCTTAGAAAATGGACACAACCTTGCGTGGCTTCCTCTCCACTTTTCTAAATGCAGGAAACCAGACCAAACACTTTCAGTTCTAAAATTGTTCACACCTCATCCTTCGTAATATGTCACCTCCTCCAGGAAGCCTCCCGTGCTCTAGGGAGGTTAACACACACCCTTCTCCGCAGCTCTTGGCATCTGTGAATAAGTGTACACAGCACTTTCACAACATGCCACCATCCTGGATTTTAATGGTTTGTCCCTCACTAGAGAATAAGCTTCTCTGCACCAGGGCGAGGCCTTATTTGACTTTGAATCCCCAACACCTAGTATCTTGGCAGACACATAGTAGGTACTCAATAAATTCCTATTCACTAGATCACTCCTTATTGGCCAATCTGGTATCTCCAGCCAATTTAGTATATGGGTTGAACGTGAACACAGACTCTAGGACTGTGGTCTCCAAGCTCTGGGCCACAGACACGCGGTCCCCAACCCCCGGGCTGCAGACCGGTACTGGTCCATGGCCTGTTAGGAACCTGGATGCACAGCAGGAGGTGAGCAGCAGGTGAGCAAGTGAAGCTTCATCTGTATTTACAGCCGCTCTCCATCACCCACATCAACGCCTGAGCTCTGCCTCCTGTCGGACCTACAGCAGCATTAGATTCTCTTAGGAGCACAAACCCTACCATAAACTGTGCATGCAAGGTATCTAGGTTGCACACTCCCAACCTAGAATCTAATGCCTGATGATCTGAGGTGGAGCTGAGGCGGTGATGCTAGCGCTGGGGAGTGGCTACAAATACAGAGCATCATTAGCAGAGAGGTTTGGCAGCACGAGAAACATAATGCACTTGAATCATCCCGAAACCATCCCTGCCTCAGTCAGTGGAAAATTCTCTTCCATGAAACCGGTCCCTGGTGCCAAAAAGGTTGGGGACTGCTGTGCTAGGACACACCTTGTAAACGGATGGCATAAGACAAATGCCTCATCTCAGCCTATTCTTCAGTGAGTTTCCCATTTCTCCTATAGGATGTGAGCTGTATCTCATGTCTTACCAAGAGTTCTTGGTCAAAGGTTTTGATCCCAATGAAATCTATATTAAACATGGATAGTTTCCTCTTGATCTAACTACAAAACTAGAACCACAAGAAATAGATGTTCCATGCCACCCAGGGATAAAATGAACATAATCCAGACATTTGGCCCGGTCATCCATAGGAAAGTTACACAAAAAAAATCAGAGAAAGGTGGGCAGAGGGGTAATTATGCTAAGAGACACACAACCCTCCATCTCAAGTATAGATCTGATTGGAAACACACACACACACACAATTTTTTAAATTACAAGGCAATTGAGGATATATGATCATTGACTAGATATTGATGATATTAAATATTTATTGTTTCAGGTGTGATAATGTTCCTATGGTTATATTTTAAGAAGAATTATAATCTTTTAGAGATACCTACTGAAATATTTACTGATGAAAATGATGTGGTATCTAATTCTTAATTCAAAATAACATGGAGGAGCGTGGAGAAGTAGGTGGTATAGATGGAATAAATCAGGGATGAACTGCTTGATACATTTGTTTCATCATACTATTCTCACTACCTTAATATAAGTTTGAATTTTCCATTAACTTTTTTTTTTAAGATGGGGTCTCACTATGTTGCCCAGGCTAGAGTGCAGCGGCTATTTACAGGTGCGAACACAGCACACTACAGCCTTGAAGTCCTGGGCTCAAGCCGTCCTCCCCTCAGCCCACCAACTAGCTAGAACTACAGGTAAGGGTAGTCCCAGTGAGTGGGCTGTGGTGCCTGGCTCCACTGAATATTTTTAATCAGTAGTTTATTACATTTCTACTCACTGCAGGGTGACTGGTGAATTCTGTAGAATGGGCTTATCCATGATAGGCTGGGCTTGGTGCAGGTCCCTCTTGCAGGGGAGAGGAAGGTCCAGGCAGCCCAGAGCTGGGTTATTCCTCTAGGTCTGCCAGAAGAGAACAAGAGAGCCGGGCTCTACTGTCCTAATGAACATCTTTCTCAAAGAAGCTCTTTGAGAGTTAGAAAGAAAAGTTTTTGGTTAGAAAGAGATGTGTTATCTCAGGCTCAGAGAACCAAAGGAAAAAGAAAAGTATTTTTCAACTTTTCATATGGAAAAATAAAAGCTAAAAAAAGGCAGACTGAAAGGAAAATGGGATCTGGAATCAGAAGTTTGGACTCACTCCTTACCCCTCAACTGGAACAAGTGAACGTCTCTGTGTCTCAGTGTTCTCATCTGTAGAATGGGAACCTAACTACCATTTGTATCAAAGAGCTGCTGTGTGGATAAAGTGAGATCTCATGTAGGAAGGTGAGAGGCAGGCAGTGCTGTCCCATGGGTCAGACTTGGATCTGAACAGTGGCTCCGTTGTGCTACCCACATAGTCAACTACTAAATAAGTGAAAACTGCTGTAATTAATTATTTAAGAAAAAGCAATTTGTTCAAGGCCTCAAAGTGAGTCAGCAGGGTGCTACACAGGAGGAGAATTTGCACTCACCCGTCCTCTCCACTCACCCTGTGAGCTTCCTGAGAGGCTCTATATGAGCAGATGATTCACAACCAGTCACTTTTTTGACAAGGCAGGGAGATCGGAGAGGAGGAGATAGGCCAATCTTGCTCTGACAGCTGGGCCACCCGGGGTGGCAGTGATGAGTCAGACTCGCTGCTGCCATACTCAGCACACAAGGCTTCCCAAGCCTAGGCAGAGCATCCTGGATCACGGACGCCCCGACCAAGCGGTTGTGTGATGGCAACAGCAGGCCCGTCTCTTTGCGTCCCTCCCGAAAGGCACTCAGTGACCTCACAGGCTTCTTCCAGCCTCCAAGTCGAAGCACTTTTTTTTTCAAATTCTGAAGGGATCAAGCAAGCAAGAGGGGTGTGCATGTGTGTTTGCATGCATGCATGTGTGTGTGTGTGCGTAGGAGGATACATATGAATTTGCACCTGCCATCCCAGCAGGCAGTACGCATTCCCAGTGCCACGGTGGAAGAACAAGGAACAGGACACTCAAACAATGGATGACCAGGCCCCTACTTCCCAGGACTCAGCTTTTTAGAGAGACGCTTATCCGTGTTCCCTGAGGACCTCCCTGCATATGTGATGTCAGAGTGAATTATTTATTCAGTTTGACTTATTGGAGACCTATATTCTGAATCTCATCATTGTCTTCCGTGTCCAAAAGCAGAGCAGTGGAGGTAAAAGAAGGCAAAACTCCATTTCCCCCGTGAGCAACTGTTTCTGTTGGACTGAGGAATCAGCCTGGACAACAGAAAAAGGCCCAGAGCTGGGGATATATTAACATATTCATGAAGGATGTAAAATTTTGGGTAGATTTTTTTTAAAAATCTACACTGTCCTGAATTTTGCTATAAGAAGAATCACTATGACATCCTACAGTTTTGGATAAGAAAACAAATGTAATATTTGATTCATTCTATTATGCTTTTAAATAACTGTCATAATGAATGATTCATTAATTACTGTGAATCAGCAAGGCTTAGACAAAAACAAATAGGTATACGTCAAATAATTTCTAGCCAAACTTTGTTTGCTATGGAATAGTATCTAATCTAACTTTTATTTTGCTAAGTAAAGAAGAGCTTTGCTATCCCATGTCAGGTGTTGCAATGCCTGGGGTCTTGCTCTGCAAAGTACATTTTCCCAGGACAGACTGAAGCTGCTTATAGCACTTTGGCTTCAACATAGCAACTCTGACATGAAAAAGCCCTTAACTAACCATTTGTAACATATCAGAAGGAAGGTTAATTTGCCTTTTCACCATTCTTTATTCTGTTTCAGTTGCAGAAAAAAAACAGATAGGACTCTAGTCTCCTTTCACGTCAGTTACACAATGAATAGGTGAGGAATATTGGCTTGGAATTCAGCAAGCCTGTGTTTGAGTCCTGATGAGGAACAAGCTGTGTTACTCTGAGCAAGTCATTTTCCCCACTCTGGGCCTCTATGTCCTCATCCAAAAAATAAGGGCTTAGTTTGGATGTCCTTCCCGCTCATTCAACGTTCACAACAACTCTCTGAATCATGTAACTCAGGAGGGAGTATTTGAAAGCTGAGAACCTACACATCAGGGCCAGCAAACTACCGCCCAGCGAAATCCAGCCTACCACCTCTTTTTGTACAACCTGCAAAGTAAGAATGGTTTTTACATTATTAAATAGTTAATAAAAATCAAAAGAATAACAATTTGTGACACATGGAAATTATATGAAATTCCAGTACGAGTGTCCAGAAATAAACTTTTATTGGAACAAAGCCATGCTCCTTTGTGTACACATCATCCACGTCTGCTTTTGCACTACAAAACGGCAGAATTGAATAGTCACCACGGAAACCATGTGGCCCACAAAGCCTAAATCTACTCTGTGGTTCTTTACAAAGTTTGCTGACCCTTACTATGTACCCAGGCGTCTTAAACTTGAACGTATACGCCAATCACAGAGGCATCTTCTTAAAATGTAGATTCCAACTTAGTAGGTTTGGAGTGGACCTGAGATTCTGCATTTTATTTTATTGTAGAGATGGGTCTTGTTATGTTGCCCAGGCTGGTCTTAAACTCCTGGCCTCTAGCAATCCTCCCACCTCGGCCTCCCAAAGTGCTGGGATTAAAGGTGTGAGCCAACATGTCTGGCAAGATTCTGTATTTCTAATAAGCTCTTGGCTGGTACCAAATGAGGACCACATTTTGAATGGTAAGGCTAGGCTCTCTCAGACAAATCTGGTTATGCCATGAATTTGCTTAGCACCCTGTCGCGCCTTTCCAGAGCCTTCAGAATAAACTCAGATTCCCCAGCACAATGCGACTGTTGCCATTTCCTCCACTGTCACTGGCCACCACGCATCTCATGAACATAACCCCAAACACACTCCCCTGAAGTACCAGGATTTCTCATCTGGGATACCTCTGTAAACACTGACCCCTTTACCTAGAATACCTCTCCTCATCTTACCCCCTAGCCTCAACATGTCCAATTGTCCAAATTCCTGTCCTCACAACCCGGCTCAAGTGGCACCTCCTTTGAAAGGATCCTTCCTGGATTCCTCAAGTCTGGGCTCTGTGGCTTTTAGTGAGCTCCCTAGTACCTCGTGTTCCTCTTTGCAGCCTGAATTACATGGTATGACACTGAGGTCCTTACACGGGTATGACACAGAGGTGGCCTTGTTTATTCCTACATTTCCACTAACTGAGCACAGTTCTTGATACCTCGTCAGGGTATAATATGTTTTTTTTGGAATGGAACAAATGAATTGCCCAGGGTCACGCAACAAATCAAGCAAGAAGCTGGGACTAGAACCCCCACTTTCAAGAATCCTGGTGAGTGGTTTCTCTGCCCTAGTCCAGGCCTCAGAAATGGACACTCTCAGTCCTAACTGATGGAGGAATTAGTTCCATAGCATTGTAAACAGAGGGGATTCCGCTTGGGTATGAAACTTTTAGAGAGTTTGGGAATAGCAATTCCTTCCCCTGAGCCCCGGGGTCAGAAGCTCCTGAAAATACACCTTTCATCCTCCTCTGAGCAGCGGGACCTAGGAGCTGATGGTAGCGGGGCCAGCAGGGCTGTCACCCACCCCAGTGAGTCCTACGGGAGCGCCCCCAAGGAGAGTGTGGCAAACTGGTTAGCGGGAAGGCCTGGGAAAGAGATCCTGCCTTTCCCACCTTCACTCCTAGGGGCTGCAGGCATCTCCCTTCTCACTTCTGGCGGTTTCTATTTCCTCACTGGTCACTTGGACCCAGAGGGGCACGGGGCAGCCAGACAGATCTGGCTGAGTGCGGCAGCAGTGGAGGGAGGGGGAGAGAGCACATTACCCCCCCACCCCAGCTGGTTGAGAGGGCTGGGCTAGGACGGAGGGGAGTGGGCAGGAGGGGGTCGAGTATGGAGGAAGCCATATCCTGCCCCTAAATACGCCACCTTCTTTCTATATAGCATCTTCCGGTCCCACCTGGCCTCAAATTCCCACCAACAAATTCACATAGGTATTCTCCCCAGAAGGTCATGGGTGGCTGCTATGGACTGACTTGAAATGTGTTCCCTCAAAATTCATATATTGATGGCCGGTCACGGTGGCTCACGCCTGTAATCCTAGCACTCTGGGAGGCCGAGGCGGGTGGATTACTCAAGGACAGGAGTTCGAAACCAGCCTGAGCAAGAGCAAGACCCCGTCTCTACTATAAATAGAAAGAAATTAATTGGCCAACTAAAAATATATAGAAAAAATTAGCCGGGCATGGTGGCACACGCCTGTAGTCCCAGCTACTCGGGACGCTGAGGCAGTAGGATCACTTGAGCCCAGGAGATTAAGGTTGCTGTGAGCTAGGCTGACGCCACAGCACTCACTCTAGCCTGGGCAAAAAAGTGACACTCTGTCTCTAAAAAAAAAACAAATTCATATATTGAAGCACAAACCCTAACATGATGGTATTTAGAGATGGAACCTTTGAAAGGTAATTAGGTTTAGAAGAGGTCATGAGGGTGGGGTCCTCATGATGAGATTAGTGCCCTTCTAAGAGACCAAAGAGGCCAGAGAATATTCTCTCTCTCTCTCTCTGCCATCTGAGGACGACCTAGTGAGGTGAGATGGTGGCCGTCTGCGAGTCAGGAAAAGAGCCCTAACCAGAACCTGAACCCTGCAGGACCCTGTTCTTGAACTTTCCAGCCTCCAGAACTGTGAGAAAATAAATGTCTGTGGTGTAAGCTCCCCTTAGCCCGTGGTCTTTCACTGTGGCAACCCAAGACAAGACAGTAGCCCTCTTTCATAGGTAAGTTGATCAGTTTCAAATTCCTCCAACAAACTTTCATTAAGCGTATGAAAGCAAGGACAAGTCTAGTTTTGTTTACCATTGTTTCCCTAGCACAGGGCACACAAATAATATTACTAATGTAATTTCAATTATTTAATTAATATAATTTACTAATATAATATTAGTAAAATATTAATAAAGGGATGAATGAATGAACTGAGTGCTTACCATGTACTAGACACCATGCAAAAGGCTAGGGAAATAGAAAGACTAAGACACTGTCACTCTAGGCCGGGCAAGGTGGCTCACGCCTGTAATCCTAGCACTCTGGGAGGCTGAGGCGGGCGGATCGCTCAAGGGCAGGAGTTCGAAACCAGCCTGAGCAAGAGCGAGATCCTGTCTCTACTAAAAATAGAAAGAAATTAATTGGCCAACTAAAAATATAGAAAAAATTAGCTGGGCATGGTGGCACATGCCTGTAGTCCCAGCTACTCGGGAGGCTGAGGCAGAAGGATTGCTTGAATCCAGGAGTTTGAGGTTGCTGTGAGCTAGGTTGATGCCACGGCATTCTAGACAGGGCAACAGAGTGAGACTCTGTCTCAAAAAAAAAAAAAAAAAAAGACACTGTCACTCCAAGGGGCCACAGTCTAGTCTGGGAAGCTGACATAAGCCAAACTTGATGCGATATGACAGGTGCTCCATCAGAGGCACGGTACATGGAACATGGCACATGGCACATACATTGTGCGGGGGCAGCACATGCGCACATACACACGTTCTGCCTCCAGATGGGAAGGGAGAGAAGTGGCTAGAGGAATTAGAAATGGGCAATGCAATCTGAGAAATTTTCTCAAAGGAGAGAGTATTTGAAAAGTATGTACAGTTGTCCCTCAGTATCTATGGGCGATTGCTTCCAGGACCTCCCTCGGATTCCAAAATCCACAGATGCTCAAGTCCCTGATACAAAATGGTGTGCTATTTATGTATAACCTATACACATCCTCCTGTGTACTGTACCTCATCTCTAGACTCCTTCTACTACCTAACGCAATGTAAATGCTATGGAAATAGTTACACTATTAATATGTTGTTTAGGGAATCATGACCAAAAAAACATCTGTACATATTCAATACAGATGCAACGTTTTTCCAAATATTTTTGATCTATGGTTGCTTGAATCCATAGATGTGAAAGCCATGGATGTGAAGGGCTGACTGTATATGATTTCACCTAAGAGAAAAATGCGCTCAGGAAGAAGGCATGTATGGATCCGTTGGCAAACTTGAGCAAGACCCAGAGGTGCTGAAAATGCAAGGAACTGAGCAGTCAAAGGTGGGGAAGAAGAGACCACAGGGGCAAGTGGCAACCAGATTGTGATCACCTCCTGATTGACAGCAACAGCCAGAAACACAAAAGGGAGCTCTGGTGAAAGTAATGAGTGGAAGACTGTTGGAATATTGGTATTTTGAAACTTTAAAGTGAAATCTTCAGAGGGCTGTGAGGGTGCAGTGGAAGGGCTGAAGGCTCTGAAGCCAGCTGCCTCCCAGTAAGTTGGCACAGCCGCTTCCAAGTGGGATAAATCCTTTCATGTATCTGTTTCGCTTTTCTCATTTGTAAAATGGAAATACTACTCGCTACTTCCCTCAGGTTTCAGAAAAGAGTAAAATAAGACCTAGCTGGTCCACACAAATGTGAGGTCTCACTATCTGTCTCTATTTAATTAAGAAATTCCAGGCCGGGCGTGGTGGCTCACGCCTGTAATCCTAGCATTCTGGGAGGCCGAGGCCGGCGGATTGCTCAAGCTCAGGAGTTCGAAACCAGCCTGAGCAAGACCTCGTCTCTACTAAAAATAGAAAGAAATTGAGAAACTAAAAAATATATATACAAAAAATTAGCCAGGCATGGTGGCACATGCCTGTAGTCCCAGCTACTTGGGAGGCTGAGGCAGTAGGATCGCTTGAGCCCAGGAGTTTGAGGTTGCTGTGAGCTAGGTTGATGCCACGGCACTCACTCTAGCCCGGGCAACAAAGTGAGACTCTGTCTCAAACAAACAAACAAACAAACAAACAAAAATTCCAGGGGGAGGAGGGGCATGGGCAATATACATAACCTTAACATTTGTACCCCCATAATATGCTGAAATTAAAAAATAAATAAAAAAGAAATTCCAAATATCCCACAGTTTTAAGACGGCCCTTTGCAAACTGGAAGGGAACAGGCCCCCCTTCCAGCACGTCCCTCCTGGTTGGTTTTGTGATTATCTGCCATCTACGCGGCTATCCCTTCCTAATTTTAGGGGTTCACGGAGGCCGGGGTGCATTCTGCTTATATCGGGGGCCCATGGACCCAGGCAGGGCTTGGCTCATCCGAGGTGCTCCTTGCAACTCTGGAGAACTAAAGGGCACAGATGGGCAAGGCAGACGTAAACTCTCTGTTTACGTAAACCAGAGTCACAGGGCAGACCAGCAGCGGGGCAAGTTCTAGAATTCTGACCTCATACAGTCCATTGATTTCAGGAGGCCACGTGCTCTCAGACCAAACAAAACAAAGACTCTGATCTCATCCAGAGACATACAAATTCCTCCCCAAACCCCCACCGAATGGGAACTGCCACGGAACACTGAGCATCCACTGCCACCTTCCTTTTTCTCAGAAGCGCCATCCACGCTTTCTCACGGAGGAGCAGAATCGACACTCAAAACAGCTCTTAAAACTCCTGCAATGTGGTCTCTAAACACAGGAAACGGCAGCTGACTGTGTTGCCAGCAACGCTTGTTTGCCAGTCAGGGTGCGAGAGAGCTCCGTGTGTGAGCTTGAAGCTGTGATCCAGGAACGAAAATAAACCAGCGAAGCAGAAACCAAGACACTCTAAACATGAGTCTAATGAAAGTTCTTTGGAGCCTGGAAAAGTTGGGTTAGGGCCCCAGCTCTGCCATTTGTTCATGTTGCACGTTTAATAACCTTTTTGAGCCTCAATTTCCTCACCTGTAAAATGGGTTTATCAATACTAATTGCATAGGTTTGCGTGAAGAGAAAGAAAGATAGTGTTGGGAAGGTACTGAAGCTGGTGACTGGCACATAAAAGATGTTTGAGTGGTATTTACGTCCAAAACCTTTGAGGACCTAATGAATTTACTTGACAACACCCAGCTCTTTAGAGGAATTAAGTACCCCTGAATGGAGTTATTCACTAGCTTCTGAGAGATTCCATAGCATCGTTTACATCTCTGTGTTTCTAGGCATTTAGAAGAATGCTATATACTTGTTTGTTCACTACTCTATTTTTTTAAAATTTTAATTTAATTTTTTATTTGTCTTCCCCACTAGACTGGGAGCTCCAAGGCAGTAGAGGTCATTCTTTTTTTTATATATTCTTTAAATAGATTTTAAAATCTTTTTCTTTCTTTTTTTCTTTATTTTTAAATGTTCCTATGGATTCTAGAGGCCATTCTTTTTATTCATACTTGTTTCTTTTGATCCTAGCACAGTACAGGCTTAATAAATATGTGTTGGAAAAAACAAAAACAAAACAAAACCCTTATTAACAAGAAATTAGTGGAAGGAGGAAAAAGGGGCATCCTGAACCCTTGATATACAGCTCTAAAATGATCTCTGGCAGGCCGCAGTGGCTCACGCCTGTAATTCTAACATTTTTGGGAAGCTGAGGTGGGAGGATCAGTTGAGGCCAGGAGTCAAGGCCAGCCTGGGCAACATAGCATTACCCCACCTCTGCAAAAAACGTAAACATTAGCCAGGCATGATAGCACGTGCCTGTAGTTCCAGCTACTCAGGAGGCTATGGAAGGAGGATCGCTTAAGCCCAGGAGTTGGAGGGTGCAGTGAGCTATGATCGTGCCACTGCACTCCAGCCTGGATGACAGAGTGAGAGTCTGTCTCTAAAAAATATAAATAAATAAAATAAAACGATACTCTAATATTTTGGCAGGAGTGCAGCAGCAAGCTGAGAATGACTGAAGAAACATGAGAGTACTTCCTTCTTCATCATTATCTTTCTTTCTCTTTTAAAGAAGAAAACTCTCTCTGTAGAAAAAGTAATTCCAGAGCAAAGAGAACCAGACAATGAAATAGTCTTGAACCCTGTAGCACAAAAAGTGTTGCAGGCTGGGCATGGTGGCTCATGCCTGTAATCCCAGCACCCTGGGAAGCCAAGACAGGAGGATCACTTGAGGTCAGGAGTCGGAGATCAGACTGGGAAACAGCGAGTCCTTGTCTCTACTAAAAATAGAAAAAAAATTAACCGAGCTTAGTGGCACGTGCCTGTAGTCCCAGCTACTTGGGAGGCTGAGCCAGGAGGATCACTTGAGCCTAAGAGTTTGAGGTTGCTGTGAGCTAGGCTGATGCCACAGCACTCTAGCCTAGGCAACAGAGTGAGACTCTGTCTCAAAAAAAAAAAAAAAAAAGGAATTAAAGGCTATTACTCTTACTGCTAAAAATGCCAGCTTTCTGTCTGTTCCAAGTTCAAAGCCATCCTCAGGAGCCTCAAGCACCTGCGTTCCTGTCATCTCCAGCTTAACAGTTCCTTTTCTTCCTCCTAAGGTTCTGTTCTGCCCTGGCTTGATTACACTGGACTTGCTTGCCATCTCCTTTGCTGCTGCCTGAGCACCACGCCCTGCCCCAAAAGCTGGTCACAACTCACTGCGGCGTGCCCAGACGCCAGCCAACCGCTAGTATACACAGGCGAGTGCTTGCCCAACAGGTGATGCTCAGGTCCCATCCATCAGTTCATCACTTCAGCCTCTGGGTATGGACGATCCATTCCTACCCACCCCTGGGAATCATGCCCATGAAAGCAGCTACCCAGAAGCTGGTCTGCACGGGACGCCCTCAGATGTCCTGTCCCCCCCTGCAGGCCTCACATCCCAGGCTGGTCCCGCCTGGTGCCTCGGGGACTTCAGATATGTCCCTGACTCCAACACAGGACCCTTGGGTCCTTCCGAGGAGGCAGGTCGGGAAGCTCTGCTGCTCTTGCTCGGGACCAGCGAGAGGAAACCCTACGTGAGGAGGCAGAGCGTCTATAGTTGGAACGCTGGCTTCCAAAAGTTGTTTTTTTCCTCCTGAACTGAAATCTGATCCTGCCCCAGCGATTATAATCACCCATTAAAGTTCACACCGAGCATCCCCTTTTCACACGACAGCCCTTCCGGAGTTAGAGGAGAGATACCTCCTTCCGTCTCCCTCATATCACGGTACATATCACAAAGTCATCCGCCTGAGTCTGTCTTCCCCAAGAGGCAGGGAGCTCCGGCGGTCAGGGACTGGGCCTTACTCATGTGCGTACTTCCAGAGCCCAGACAACTCTCGGCACAAAGTCATTGCTCACGTAAAGGCTGGTTGAATTAATAAGACCCTCTTTCTGCCCTACCTCACCACCTTCCCTATCACTTCGTGTCTCCCAGACTGAACACCTGTAGCCCTACACGACCTGCTGCCCAGGACGACTCAGAAATGCAGGGCTAGTGCCCCAGACTGCAGAAGATAGAAAGTGGGAACAACAAAAACCCAACCAAAACCAACCCTTCGAATGCTAAGATCCCATCCTCCGCGAGCTTCGGAGCCAGCTGCCCAGCAGACAGCAGCCTCCTCTGTTTACACAAGCCCCCCTAAGCGCAGACACACTTGGAAGGCTTCACCGGTCCCACGCGGCTCAGGCCACCTCGCTGAGGCGGTTTTCCTGGCGTCCAGCTCCCCTTCCTCGGCAGGCCAGAACAGGACAGCCCTACATGCCGCCTCCCTGCAGGGGCCTGACGGATGAGGTGATACTGGGAGGTCGGTGGCGCCTGGGGCAGCCAGACAGCAAGGGGGCCCGGCTGTCTGTCTCGCCTTCCTTTTGCGAGCCTGTGATCTTACATTTGGAGGAAGATAAGAACTTCAGGCATTCTCCTCCATCCTCACGCAGAAAGGCTGCTGCAGGCCTGAGGTCCCCTCGTGGCTCGTCTTGATTGATCAGTTGATTTTCAAGACCTACCTAGGAGCTGACTCCCACGGGGCCTTGCCATCAGCACCGCACTGCTGCTGTGTCATGGATTCTTCTTGACAAGGAGAACAGTAGCACTTGCGAGGGAGGCCAGGCAGAGGCAGGAGTGGTGTGGTTCCCATTGTGCATTGAGGGAGAGGGTCATTCCAAGCTCCTAAGTCACCTCCCTGCCCCCCCCCCTCCCGAGGGCTCAGCAGACCAACTGAACACTATTTAAATTTTTTTTTTTTTTTTTTGAGACAGAGTCTCACTCTGTTGCCCAGGCTAGAGTGTCATGGCATCAGCCTAGATCACAGCAACCTCAAACTTCTGGGCTCAAGCAATCCTCCTGCCTCAGCCTCCCAAGTAGCTGGGACTACAGGCATGCACCACCATGCCCGGCTAATTTTTTCTATATATATATTTTAGTTGGCCAATTAATTTCTTTCTATTTATAGTAGAGACAGGGTCTCACTCTTGCTCAGGCTGGTTTTGAACTCCTGACCTTGAGCGATCCTCCCGCCTTGGCCTCCCAGAGTGCTAAGATTACAGGCGTGAGCCACCACGCCCAGCCAACACTATTTAAATTATCCCCAGGCCCCAAGTCTTGAAGAGGTTGGGGAGGGAACTTAGAAACCCACGCTTGCCAAAGCCTTAGAATGGCTAATTAACTTATACCTCAAGTCCCCTTCTGCACCCTACTCAACACTGGGATCCTAAAGATAGTGACCTTAACCAGCATCACTGATTGTGCACTTAAGGGTCAGGCTCTGCGCTGACCACTTTTACACGTATCATCTCACCTAATCATCATAACAATTCCTTGAGGCAGATATCATTATCATCGTTCAACACATGAGAAAACTGAGGCTCAGTGGGGTTTAGTACCTTGGCCGAAGTGGAGTAGGAATTTGAACATATGTCAGTTTCACCACAAACTTAAGTATCAGACAAACCACTTGCATCCTGCCCAACGAGCCCCTCCTCGAGGCCACAGGAACAGGAATATGCTTCCTAGTTCTACCATGGAGGTTCTGTTTGCAGCAGCAGGTGGCTGGAATAGGTGGTTGGCAGGGACTTGGTGTTCTGTGGCTCCTAAGTGCAACCCTGAGCCCACCTTCTCACAGCTGGGAGCTGAGATAGGTAGGGTATTTATACACATACACACTCAAACACAGAAACACACACACACAAGCTTCCAAAGTGGGTGATAACATCATCGCAACTCCAGATCACTTCGCCAGACAACTAACCACATTGCAGTTAGCTGGGGCCCAGTAACAGACCAACCAATGGCAAGTCAGGTTGCTCTCTTGACCCAGTGCTGTGTAATCTAGGAACATCACATCGTTTATTTGGACCTCAAGTTTCCTTCCTTCTGCTGTTCATCAAACTTTCCTAAACACCAACTGGATATCAATACTGTGGGTGCTGGCTAAGAATGCTGACTCTGGAGTCAGACTGCCTGGGGTTTGCACCCTGGCTCTACCATTTACTAGCTGGGGGATGTTGGGCAAGTTAAAAAATCTCCGCACATCAGTTTTCCCATCTGCAAAATGGGGACAATAATAGTTTCTATCTCATAGAGTTGTTATGAGGAATAAACAAAATAATACACATGTAAAGTGTTTAAAATATTGTCTGGCACATAGTAGGCACTCAGTGAAGTTTAGCTGTGAGCACTTAGTTGGGAAAGGTAAGGGTGATGAGACAACAAATGAGGAGTTAGCAACTACTAGACCTCTCTTCTGCGTGAAATGTCATGAACTAAGGAGAAAGGCAGACAAGTGCTCACACACACAATGCTGTGGTTGACAGAATAGTAGCCCCGCCCCCAAAGGCAACCATGTCCTAATCCCCAGAACCTGTGAATATGTGACCTCACATGGCGAAAAGAACTTTGCAGATGTGATTCAGCTATGGATCTTGAGCTGGAGAGATGCAATCAAACGCATCCTCATAGGGCCAAGAGCGAGGCAGGAGAGTCAGAGACAGAGGAGCTGTGACAATAGAAGCAGAGGTTGGACCCATGACCTCTGAAGACAGAGGAGAGGGCTGCTAGCCAAGGGATGCAGGCAGACTCTAGAAGAAAAGTCAAGGGTACGATGGATTCTTTCCTGGGGCCTCCAGAAAGAACACAGCTCTATTGACTTTGACCTTGGCCTGCAATAACCATTTCGGACTTCGGACCTCCAAACCAAGAGGTTGTCAGCCCCTGCGTTTGTAGTCATTTCTTTATAGCAGCAGAAGGAAACTACTACACATATCTTTGGCTATATTTGCTGTATTTTACAAAACCTCTTGTATTTCACAAAAGCCACTTGCTAACTCATTATGACTCATGTCCCTACTTCCCAAAAGAGATGAAGTGTCAATTTAAGCTTCCAGAAGGAAGTGTTCACTTGGGTGGAAGTGGCTTCTCGAGTGGCTCCTCATGTCCCTCACCCTGATGGAATCAGCCTCTCTGAAACAGCGGAGCTTGGCGAGGGAGGAAGACTAGAACAGCCCGCCAAACGCCGCACAAAACAAACAGTTCACGGACGTTCTGGGAGAGCCTCAAAGTACCAGGACCCAACGGTTGCTAACAAATAATAGTATCGCTTTGCATGTGCATGACTTCTTGCGGTTTTCATTACTTTTATATCCATTGCCTCATTTTAATTTCATCCAACCTGTAGAAATAACTGCTCAAAACCACATCCTCAGAAAGTGACAGATCTCCAACTTGAACCCAGTCTTTTGTCTCTAAAGCCAACGTTCTTTCTGCAAGAGCAGAATATATAACTTGTTCTTGCCTCCATGGGGGGAGACTGAGACAACCATGGATCCCCTCCAACCATGGATCCCGGCCGGGTGCGGTGGCTCACGGCTGTAATCCTAGCACTCTGGGAGGCCGAGGCAGGCGGATTGCTTCAGGTCAGGAGTTCGAAACCAGCTTGAGCAAGAGCGAGACCCTGTCTCTACTATAAATAGAAACAAATTAATTGGCCAACTAATATATATAGAAAAAAATTAGCTGGGCATGGTGGCACATGCCTGTAGTCCCAGATACTCGGGAGGCTGAGGCAGTAGGATTGCTTGAGCCCAGGAGTTTGAGGCTGCTGTGAGCTAGGCTTATGCCATGGCACTCATTCTAGCTTGGGCGACAAAGCAAGACTCTGTCTCAAAAAAAACCCAAACAAACAAATAAACAAAAAAAACACACACAAAAAAACGTGGATCCCCCTGGTGTGAGTGACCTTCCTCACCCAACCATCCCACCCTCCTCCTCAGAGGTGGCCTATCGACAGGTTGGCTTCATCTTCTATCGGCTGAGATGCAAACAACTGGCCGCCATAGGAGAGGAGTGAAAGGAAAAGACAAGAAAAACAATACAAAAAGGCTAATACAGACTAACAGATCAGCCCATTCCTCCAAGAAAACAGAGTCAATTAGAAGTTGTCTCTTAGAGACTGGATTCAGGGAAGGAGCATGATGTGGGAAAAAGAAACTGTGATCGGGAGGCTGAGGCGGGAGGATTGCTTGAGCTCAGGAGTTCGAGACCAGCCAGAGCAAGAGCGAGATCCCGTCTCTACTATAAATAGAAAGAAATTAGCCAAACAACCAAAAATAGAAAATTTAGCCGGGCATGGTGGTGCATGCCTGTAGTCCCAGCTATTCAGGAGGCTGAGGCAGGAGGATTGCTTGAGCCCAGGAGTTTGAGGTTGCTGTGAGCTAGGCTGACACCACGGCACTCTAGCCTGGGCAACAGAATGAGACTCTATCTCAAAAAAAAAAAGAAAAGAAAAACTGTGATCTAGACTCGGGTCAGCAAGCCTGAGCCCTGGTTCTATCACAGACTAGCTGCTGGATCTTGAAAAGGTCATGCACAAAGAGGGTATTGGATTAGACAAGCTCTACTAGCAATTCCAGCTATATAATTCTGAGAGTGTACCTCTGAAGGTTTTTTCCAAGCAGGATGTTGCACTTGGGCGTAATATGAAATCATCTGAACTGTCTACCAGCCTTTCCAAATCCCTCCTCCCAAACTGAAGCAGAGCATTGTTCTTGTCTTATTTGTGCTTCAAATTTAATTCAGCGCTCCCTGTTTGGCTGTGTTACCTCCTCCTCTCTTGCAGATGCCTCTCCTGTCTCTCGCATCGCACTTACCACACATTAGCATAATTTTCTATCTTCCACACTAGATTGCCGGTTCCCCGAGGGTGGAGATTATACCTAATTATTTCTGTACTCCCAACTCCTATTATGATAGGATATAATGGTTGCCCATAAATGCATGCTGAAGTGTCTACACAGTACATAAAAAAAAAAAAAAAAAGAATGGCATTACACAGGGAAGCGGTCATGGAAAAAGTAGTTGAGGATCTAGGAAGATCGCTTTGCCTCTTCCTAGGTCATTTGGAAATGATCTCCTGCGCTTTGCCTGCTTCACAGGGTGAAGCTTCGTAAGGCTTCAGGGAGAAGAGACAAGAAGAGAAAGGAGAAGAAGAGAAGAAGGGAGGGAGGGCCACACGTGCCATGCCTGAACTAGTTCTCCAGAATGGGTAAAGTGCAATAGGCAAAGCGAGAAGGGAGGGCAGGCATGCAGTTTAAGGAGAGGTGGATTCAGAAACGACAGTGCAGATGCCACTGGCTGAGAACCCCGGCGACCCTGTGCATGTGTTTGTGTGTGTTTAAACTGACTGTACACAAACGCAGCCACTGAGGCAGATTTCTTCCCTACCCTCTAAGTGCTTCCTGCCCAAGCTAAAAGAATAAACATTTAGAGAACGCATGCTCTCAGTAAACATTTTTGAAGGGGGCACGGTCAACATGGAAGTAGGATTCTAAACAATCCTGCTACCTGACTCACAGAGAAGGTTCATCCAACAGAACCTGCAAGAAATTGGAAACACTCGGCTGCCTCTGGCCATCTGTGCTGTCGGCTCCCCCTTGGCATTTTCCGGACTGCTGTGAGCTGCCACGGCGTGTGTCGTTCAGCTTCCCACTCTGCGTGGGAACAGCCCTGGCCCGGGTGGAGCACGCTGCCACGGCTGCTTTATGTACAGGAATGTTTATGCTTCCACAGGGGCCAGGGAACAGCACAACGGGAAGTGTTACACGAACAGCTGGTGACTCTGCAGAAGGGAAGATGTCCCTTTAATGAAAAAGGTGCCCATGAGCCATTTATGTGCCCCAGGTGCTAGGCTCAAGGCACTAACCTCCTCTCTTATTTAACTAGTACTCTGGTTACATTTTGCAAGAAAGCACATTATGTACCAATTTGAAAATTATACTAATGCCTACTAGTTAAATGACTCCCCACCGCTGTAATTGCCTCGTATCTTTCTTTCTTTCTGTTTATTTACTCTCTAGAATACCAACAGTCCCGAAGAGTTTTCTTTAAAGGGAGAGAAGAAGAATTGGACAATAAAGCACTGCAAAAAACCAAACAAAAATAAAAACAGAAAAGCCGAATGCTCTGGAACAGAGAAGCACACACGAAGCAGTGAAAGCATCCTTGTACTGTTCAAAAACGCTTGTCCATGTCACCCTGAAGTCACCAGAATTGCAAAGCGACCTTAGAGGTGCTTGACTTCAACCCCTTTTACAGTTGAGACCACTGAGGCCTGGGAAGGAAAAGGATGTATGTGGGCCCAATCAGCCAATAGGTGAGAGTACAGGGAGAGCACAAAGCCAGGGTCTGAAAGAAAGATAGACCTAGTTTGCTCTCATGGTGTATTACCACCAGCTACCTGTGGGCTGGGAACAGAATCCAGAGCCTTTGGAATATCTGTCAGCCTTCGTCCTCCCGAGCCTAGAAAAGGCAGATCTACTTCTTGGAGGGTCCCTGTCAAGGATCTGCAGCCAGCTTGGGAGGGCGGCTGGCTTCAGAGAGCCAGGTGGTAAAACTTGACGTTTGCCTTTTCTTCCTGAGGACTGCACAGAAAGTAGTAGGATGCCGTGCACACAGGAAGAGCTCAGTTTCTGAATGTTCATGTAGGACACTTCACCATAGACCTCATCCTCATAAATAGGAGGTGGCAAAGAGCATGACTGCAAAGACATCAGGACAATGGGGATGTGAGCAAGATGCAACAAGAAAGGGATCACCTATCCCACACCCTGAGTTGCTGGCAAGGGCCCGGGACTCCACCCATCCTCTAGGGAAAAGAGAAAAGCCAGAGATTCTCCCATAAGCCTTTGGGCAAGTACCAGAGTGTTCAGTCCGATGAGGACCGCAGGCATCTCACTCTCAGCACTGACTCTGCATCCTGCTTGGGGCTGTGCCTGTCACAGTGCAGAGAGGATCTGTTCTTGAGCGCTTTTCTCTCTCTCTCTCTCTCTCTCTCTCTCTCTCTCTCTCTCTCTCTCTCCCCCTGTCTCTCTCTCTCTCCCCCGCCAACCCCCCCCCCCACCCCAGGGCTCCAGTCTGATTCCATTTGAGAGTAATCAGAAGACAACCATATGGCAGCCCTTCACAGCTCCAGCCCCAGCCATTTATTACAGTCAGCAGCCTGGGCGGCACCGGTTCTGCTCTGGGGTTGCTTCCGCCCAGCCCTGGCACCCTGCGGGCACTCTAGCGAATGAGAGTACACAGGGACAGAATGCGGTGTCAAGAGAGAACGTGCCAGCCCCCCTCGAACCCCCTCACTACTTTGTGCCCGTAGCTCAGCGAGGAGCGGGAAACGTAAAAGTGGAGGGCAACCAAGGAACCAGACGACATCGGGGCTGTGGGGAATGACATCGTCACTTGAGGGGCAGTCGTACCTACCTCATTACTACTGAAGGTCTGCCGAGTGCCGGGCACTCTCCAGCTGTTTGCTGGACCTCACAATGGTTCTTCAGGGTAAGGACTGTCATCGTCAACATTTTACAGACAGGAAAACTGAGGCGTAGCGTGTTCAGCTAAGCCAAGGTGACCCAGCTGGTAAGGGGCAGAGCTGGGATTCAAACCCAAGCCGTCTGCACAGCTGCCAAAAATTCAGACTTCCGTCTATCAGGGCAGGAGGGACAGGGCGGATAACAACGGGGGCTCTTCAGTGTCTGGACGCCAAGGAGAGGGACACCGCCTTAACACACACTGATGCCTGTGGGACGGGGGAGGTACTGGCAGCACCACAGCGCCGTCACCAGCTGCACTTTGCAAAGCTGGCGAGAGACGCGCCTCCCCAGGTTTGCTGTCTCTCTGCAAAGCAAAGCCTTTACTTCTGAGAATTACTGTCCACTCCCTGAATGGCAGCTGGAGACTGAGGTGGCAGAAGGCAGGGAGCGGGGTAGTGACAAAAACCACAGGATAGAGCCATAAGGCAGGATGCCCTCCAATTTCTGCACCACTTAATCTTCCGGATCTCAGTTTCCTCATCACATCATCAGTGTCTGAGACCTGAGAGGGATTATTACATGAACCTGCTTTGTAAGCTCTAATGTGGTCTAAAAGTCTAAAGTATTATTAGAAATCAGGGCATATGGGGGAACTTTCATAGAAGCTGTGTGTAAGGGGTTATAATTACCCTACTATCCAAATACCTCAAGGTCTACTCAACAATAAAAAGAGACAAAGTACTGATGCATGCAGGATGAGTCTCAGAAGTGTTACGGTGAAGGAAGCAGCCAGGTACAAGAGCACGCATTGCACGATTCTGCTTATATGTAGGTCCAGACAATGCAAACGATCCATAGTGATGGAAAGCAGACTGCTGGTCGCCCAGGGCTAGGGGCAGAGGGATGACTAACTGTAAAGGGGCAATTTTAGGGGCGATGCACGTGCCGTGTTTTGTAGCAGTAATCCCACAGGTACACTCGTTTGTCAACATGCATCAATCTTTAAATTGGCTGAGCTTACTGTACATAACTTATACTTCAGCAAAGCTAAAAATAAAGAATGTCAAGACTTTCTTATTTTGACCAGGACCTCTGTGTAGCCTAGAAAGTTCACTAGACTTGCAGTCTTAGCCTGAGGCTGTTATGGCAACATGGCCCCCACGCACCAACTGTGTGACCGTGGGCAGGTCCCCGAGCTCCCTGAGCCTCAAATGTCCTCATCTTTAAAACGAGGCACACATCGTGTGCTTCACCTCGCAGGACTGCTGTGGGGCATTTAATGCATGTGAGAGCAATTTTAAACTACACAATAACACAGATGTAAGTGAGTATTGTGTGGGCGCCTGGCCACAGCAGGTAAAAGAGAGACTTCCTTACCCTGCCCATCTATGAGAGACCTTCAGCTGCAAGTGGGCTCTGGATTTTCTTCTCTTTCTATCCAAGGCCCCTGCAGCCCCCACCCTGGAGTCAGCTACATTTCAGAGATGCTGGGTTGGCCAAGTGCTTTCATGAGATCCAGTGTCAACCAACAGGTAAGCTAGAGACAGCCAGAGAAACCAGATACTTTAATTCACAGGTTCCGCACGATGCTTCTGAACTCCTCGTGCAGCCAGCTTTGAGCTGCTTTTCTCTCTGGGCAGTGAGGCATAGCTAACACAGCTGACTGTCCACGCCAAGTCGAAGGCGCTCATTCCAGCTCTTTCCTTCTGCCACTACCCCGATCTTTAACTAGGTGTTGTTCACAGATTCTCAGTAGAAACAAAGGACAAGCCATTAGGACGTGTAATTCCTCGCCAGACACCTCAACCACCATCTCCCCTTCTCTCTGTCCTTCCAATCCAACACAATAATGCCATAATACCATCTTGCATCCAGATTCCATTCTTCACTTTCCCAAGTCCTTTCCTGTCCATTATCTCATTTTGTCTTGGCAAGGCCCATGACACATGACAGATACTGCCATGCACAGACGCTGATCAGGATATTGAGGGAAAGGGGTTAAATGGAAGACCTCGAAGCTTCTTCATATGTTAGTCAGAAGCTGGACCAGAGCTCAGGACCTCTGACCCCTGCCGCAGTGTCCTTCCTAGGATTATTTTCTCTCCATTGTTGGTAAACATTTGAATGCCATTCGCTGTAGACAAAGAAAGTTCAAGCCATGGGTGGCCTCAAAAATAAAAAATAATAAAAATATATATATTATTATATAATAAAATAAAAAAAGAGTTCTATCAGCAAGGACTCCTCAAATTCCATTATTCAGTGGCTTGCTCCAAGTCCCAGAGTTGGCCCCGAGCTACAGAAGCGATGAGAGTGTCTCTCATGGGCAGAGTTCAGCTGGGGGATGTTAGTGCTCTGACATCAGGTCGGGTTGTGCAAAGTGACAGCTCTTATCAGAGTCCTGGCCTACCTTCCCCCGTGTTAGACTCAGCCTCCATCCTGGCATCTGAGGCCTCTTCTTTCTCAGGCCTTTGCCTGACACACACTCTTCCTTTTCCCTCTGACCAGCTTCACTTGCCTAGAGGAAGCTAGACCTTTATTTTTAGAACTTTTGGAACACAGAAGTGTAAGTGGACATAGAAAGAAAAAGGAAGGGATAGGCCATTTTGGCCCCTTGAAAGTTTCCTTCCTGATGCCTCCCTAACACCTCCTTTCCCCTGTACTTGCATGTGTACACACACACACTTGAAATCACCTTCTCCACCCTTCTCCATGTGGCAGATTCTTCTACAGCAGTGTCTAAGTTGGAACTAAGTTCATATGGTGGGATGGAAAAAATCTAGCCTGGTTCAGGGGGAATAAGGAGCTAGACAGAACACATCCTGAGGGCACCCTTCCTGAGCCAGCCCTGCAGCCTCCGGTCCTCTTAGCTCTGTCAAGCACTTAACAAGCATGCACTTATTAATCATGCTCTCCTAAGAGGACGCCAGCAAGGCCCTGTAGGGGTGAAGTGACTTCTGAGACTGGAGCACAGCATAGCATGGGCTGCAATGGGACCCGGCCTTGCTGGCCTCAGCCCACTCTGCTGGCCCACCCAGAGCCCAGCTGAAGTGTTCCTTCTTGGTGCCAAGTAACATAGACCCAGTTATACCCATAGGGGAAATCAGAGCTGACATCCCTAAATACTGCTACTCTCAAAAGGGCCAGGTTTGAGACAACTGCCTCATCCCTTCTTGAGGCACCACATCCAAGTCTTCCTGAACCCAGGAGACCATGACTGCTCTTTCCTAGTCTAGACTTTCATCATGCTCCACCCTCTACGCTTAAGGCTGAAGAAAGAGGCTTCTCATAAACTAAACCTGATGCCCTTGCTGTCTTTATTCTCAACTCTCCGAATCGAAGGTAAAAGCCTACTCTCTAAAATCCCTGATGGCCCCTCTTCCAATCAGCCTGTTAGGTTATTAAGGGGAAGGCCAACCCAGGCAGCCTTTCTGAGTTGAGGTAGAGGAGGGAATCGGGCGAGGGCAGGGAGTCCAACTAGATCAGGCAAACTTCGAGGGCTCGGCCCTCTTCAAGGCAGAGAGTTTAAGACAGAGCAACACGCCCAAACTCCCTCCCTCCAGGCCTCCTCTCTGTTACTTCTTTGGTAAAAAGTGGCAGCTCTAGGGCCCGGGGGTTGGTGGTTCACGCCTGTAATCCTAGCACTCTGGGAGTGGCAAGGTGGGTGGATTACTCAAGCTCCGGAGTTCGAAACCAGCCTGAGCAAAAGCAAGACCCTGTCTCTACTAAAAAATAGAAAGAAATTAATTGGCCAACTAAAAATATATAGAAAAAATTAGCCAGGCATGGTGGCACATGCCTGTAGTCCCAGCTACTCAGGAGGCTGAGGCAGAAGGATTGCTTGAGCCCAGGAGTTTGAGGAGCCTGGCCAACAAAATGAGACTCTGTCTCAAAAAAAATAAAAAATAAATAGTGGCAGCTCTAGTAATAATAGTAATAGTAGCTGTGATAGGCTAACTAATGAGTCCCCAAAGGCTATCTGTGTCCTAATCCCTAGAACCCATGAACGCTACCTTATCTGGTTAAAAAAAAAAAAAAGATTTTGCAGATAATATTAAATTAGGGACCTTGAGATGGGGAGATTATGCTGGATTCTCCAGTGGACCCTAGTTACAATCATATGTATCCTTATAAGAGTCATGCAGATGGATATTTGACACAGAGAGAGGAAAAAGCAACATGATCATGAAGGCAGAGAATGAAATGGATGCAATCACAAGCCAAAAAATACCAGTCCCCACCAGAAGCTGGAAGAGGCATGGAATGGATTTCCCGCTACAGCCTGCAGGAGCGAGCACCGCCCTGTGAACACCTTGATTTCAGTCCATATTGATTTTGCACCTCTGGTCTCTAGAATTATAAGAATACATTTCTGTTGTTTTAAGCCATCCAGTTTGTGGTCATTTGTTACAGCAGCCATAGAAAAGCAATACAGTAGCTAACACTTAATGATCACCCAGTATGTGCCAAAAACTGTTCTAAGCATATTTTAGCCACATTAAATCATTTACATCCTGGCCCTAGATGATGTGAGGCCTGGGCTGTACAGACACAATGCCTGCGTTTGAATCGCAACTTCACTGCTTACTGTCGTAACCTTAAGTCAGTTATATAACCTTTCTAAACCTCAGTTTTCCAATTTATAAAATGCGCCTATACCTTCTTCAATGAGTTACTGGGAGGATAAAAGGGATAATAAAGTGTGTAGAACAGTACATAGTTTATGTTCCGACTATCAGTTAAGAAAAAAAAAGAACACTATATAGTAAGTACTCAATACATGCTAGCTACTTTGTGATCTCAGGGGTCGAGCAAGCCCAAACCAGACTATCATACTAATCTGTCAGGAAATAGCAAGGCCCCCTGGACTCAGTGCAGGAAAAAAGATGTCCCCTTAAAGCCGGTTTGAACAGCAAATAGGATAGTCTGAAGAGTTCAGTTGAGTATCTCTTCCCTTAATTAAGCAATTTAGGTCTTTCATGTTGGCCTCATTTCAGAAAAGGCAGTTGCCTGGGACTATGCTAATTCTGCATCATTTCCCAGCTGACTTCCTGGCTCCTACCTCCAGTTTTTAAGGCGAGCAATGCACATTGACCATCCACACACAGGACCTAACTTGCAGCATCCACACCTGACACACCCCCGCTGAGCTCACAACTTCTTCTCCCTGTAATTCTGGCATCAGGAACGGGCGCCCTAGTGTTTGGAAGTCAGTATGAGGCACAAACCCTCAGTCCATTTTGCAGCCTTCCAAGGCCACGTGGACCTGTCCCACAGGCTGGGTAATGATTTATTCAAGGGTCTGCTTTGATTAAGAGGTTACAACCAAGTTAGTAAAGAATAAACAAGGTTTGCCCAGGGGCGGGAGAAGGGAGACCTAAAGCTATCACTTGAAGAAAGGGGGAGGAAAAAAAAGGACTTTCATTTACTTGGCCCTTCCTGATAAAGTTTGCCCAACTCTCCCATTCAGGTGATGTAACTGGAAGGTGTAAAAAGGCTGAGCCCTCACAGGCTCCCAGGCCTAAGAAATCTGCACGCCGGGGATTCACGTTAGGGAGCAGAGCCTGGCCACGGGCCTTGGCTTCCTCTTCTGCAGGGCTCCAGCCGCTCGGACTTGAGTTGACCGGCTTAAGACGACTCCTGCTGCTGCTGCCCTGCGCTGGCAGCCAGGCCTCTCCCCAGCAGGCTGCAGGGACTGCCACCTGCGCTCTCTCTGCCCTTCCCTATCCCACTCTCCAAGAGGAAGGAAGGAGGAGGACGGCTCCCCCTCCTTACTCGCAGGCACCCACAGATTTCTGCGCTGCCGTCACCACTGCCGGGAACCCAGGTCCCCTGGAGGGATCGCTTCTCCTTCCCATTGCATCTCCCTATCAGCGAACACGCAGCAACACCCACGCTCCCGCTCCTCCTACTCCAGAGGGAGACCGAACCGGAGACAGACATCCGGAGCTGGAAGCGGCTGCAACAGGGGCTCCGGCCTCCCTGCCCCGCAGTCCCTAGCCGCTTCCCAGCTACCAGGGGATCCCAGGCCAGCCCCGCGCTCGGGATGGAGAGGGTGCCAGAGTCCTCCGTGGGGCGCCGCCTGCCCAGGGGCTCGGCGCCGGAGACCTGGGGGAGCGCGCGAGAGAACAGCTTAGCTCCACCCTCCGGAGCTGGGAGCCGGGCACCCGACCCTGCTCCCCAATCCGGTGCCCTCGCCCCCGGCTTCAGGCATCCCAAGGCGCGCCCCCAGCCCGGCGCGCCGCGACGCGTCTTCTCCTGCACGCCCGCCGCGGGACGAGTCCCGGGCCGCCCGCGCGCCCCTCCCGCCCCCAGCAGGTCGTGGGCAGCGGGGAGCGCGCCGCCGGGCGGCAGGCGCGGGGAGGCGAGCCGGAGCGAAGCCGAGGGCCGGCCGCGCGGGGCGGGAGGGGTCGCGGGGCTGCGAGCGCGGCCACTTACGCGCGGGCTCTGGGGAAGCCCATGGAGAGGAGCACGTCCAGCGCCGATCCGTGCTTGATGGTGCCGGGGCGCTGCTGGCGGTTCCTCCGGGGGGTGACTTTGCTGTACAGCTCCTCTCTCGCAGCCATGCCGAGCGGGCTGGGGTGGCCGTACTGAGCCATGGCTCAGCGGCCAGCCATCGCCGGGCGGGCGCCCGAGCCGGATCGTCCGGGAAAGGGGCGGGAGTCCGGCCGGGGCAGGGCAGGGGCTCGGGACCGAGCGCCGGGCGGGAGGCGGCGGCGGCGGCGGCGGCGCTCCGAGCCTCCCCGTGTCGAGACTCTGACGCTTCCTGGTGAGGCCACCGGAGCCCGAGCGCGGCCAGCAGCTTCTGCGGGACCCGCCGTCGGCCGCTCCGGCTCCCGGGTGCCCCAGCGCTGCGCCCGCAGCGCCCCCGCTCCTCCGCCCCCCTCCTTCTCCGCTCCAAGCAGTCCGGGAATTTGCAATGAGTAATTTTTGAATAGATCGAAAAGGAAAAGGAGCCTTGTGGGCTGGCCCTGCCTAGCCAGCGCCCGGGCCCCGCCCCTCTCTTAAAGCTGCAGCGCCGCCCCAGGCTGCTCGCGGCCAGGCACGAGCCGTGGCCCAGCTGCCGCGGCCGGAGGATCTCAACAGGAGAAGGCTGCCTGCGTGCTTGGGTTCCCCTAGTGCCCAGCCCTCTCCTTGGCTTGCATATCGGCCCAGCTAGGGCTCCAGACACCAGATCCACCCATTTCGTGTTTCACGTGGTTCAAGATGGGGTTAATAATGGAAATCAAGTGAACCCATGGATGACATTAATGGACCAGAAGGCCAAGCCATAAGGCCCAGGAAAAAGGTTTTGCTTCTGAAAGATTCTGCAAAGCCTAGAGGGTCGTTAGGACCACTGGGAGCTGAGTTCCCATTAGCCGGCCAAGTAACTACACTAAAGACCTCCCGCGCTCTCCTGACTGGGCAGCCACTGGACAGTGCCCTCAGGGAAAAGCAGGACCTCAGGTTCTCTGAACTGGCAAGAGCCTGGGAGGGGAGGAGAGGGGAGAGAGAGGAGAAGAAGGAAGGGAAAAAGAAAGGAGGAAGGAGGAGGAGAGGAAGGAAGGGCTGGGAGGGTAGAGGGAAAAGGAACAGAGAAAGGACACTTCCTGATTATAAGAGGTGTTCAAAATGGAATAGGCTGATTTCATGAGGGAGTGAGTATCCTCTCAATAAAAGGATTCAAAGAAAGACTGACTCATCACTGCACAGTAATGATAAATGAATTGCATCGTTCGTAGATTGTACAAAACAACTCCCACTGCAAAGAAGGTGGAAGTCATAGCTATCACCATACCTCATGCCCACACCATGAACTTGGCTGGGGGATGTTAAAGTGCTGTCATTGGGACACAAAGTCATTGTCCTCAGTCAGAGGCAAGAGCCCCACTGGATTTAATGAAAGAGGCACAGAGTGAATCCTAGCTGATACTCTTTTTTGGGGGGTAATAATGATAATAAAACCTTACATGTATTGGGCTCTTGTATGCATTGTGCTAAGTATAATGAATGAATTAACTCATTGAATTTTCACAATGACCCTGTGGGATGTGTGCGACATTATCTCAGTTTTATAGATGAGAAAGCTCAGCTCAGAGAAACTGAGGGAGATCATAGAGCTGGTAAGTGTGTGACTAGAGCTTTTATCCACTGTGGTGCCTTGGAGAAGTTACTTCTCCCTTCTACAGCCCCATTTCCTCATTTGTAGGGATCTGATCATGGAAACCTAGACGTATACATACTGGGTACTCCAGAAATGTTAGCCCTTTACTCTTTCCCTGCCTGGAGTGTGGGGAAAGGATGGTGACCAGCACTCATGGAGTAGCTTTTCGATGTTGCTTTATAAGGTATCTAGTTTTACCACCGGAAATGATCCAGCTTAATTCCCTGAGCCCAAAATTGGCTTCTTTTTCTTTTTTTTCTTTTGCGACAGAGTCTCGCTTTGTTGCCCAGGCTAGAGTGAGTGCCATGGTGTCAGCCTAGCTCACAGCAACCTCAAACTCCTGGGTTCAAGCAATCCTTCTGTCTCAGCCTCCCTAGTAGCTGGGACTACAGGCATGCGCCACCATGCCCAGCTAATTTTTTCTATATCTATTAGTTGGCCAATTAATTTCTTTCTATTTATAGTAGAGACGGGGTCTTGCTCTTGCTCAGGCTGGTTTCGAACTCCTGACCTCGAGCAATCAGCCCTCCTCGGCCTCCCAGAGTGCTAGGATTACAGGCGTGAGCCACCGCGCCCGGTCTCTTTTTTTTTGAAACAGAGTCTTGTCTGTTGCCCACGCTAGAGTGCCATGGCATCAGCCTAGCTCACAGCAACCTCAAACTCCTGACCTTGAGCGATCCTCCCACCTCAGGCTCCCAGAGCGCTAGGATTACAGGCGTGAACCACCACACCCAGTCCAGAATTGACTTTTTAAAGAATATCCAGTGGTGCTTGGAAGTAAGGAGATACGACAGCTGGAGCTTAAGTCTCAATGTGCATAATTCTGCCTCCTGTTGTATAAAGCATGAAAGAAACTTTATGCCTCCTGGGTAGGAGCTTCTTCCAGAGCAGAGAGGATGTCCTAGGGTCCTTGCAGAATGCTTTTCCAGGGCACAGAACAAAAAGACAGGACTGGACTGGAAACACAATCACCTAGTAGACTGGCCTCCATGGATGTGTTCAATAAGCATGCTGGACCTTACCCAATAATCTGATTTTTTTCCAAATGCCTGAGCTGAGAGTCAAGTGATCTGGATCCTAGTCAAGAGATAGTAATGTCTGTGGAAGTGCTTCATAAACCATAAAGCACTACACAAATACTAATAACTCAAATTATTGAGTACTTACTATATGCTGGTGCTGTCCTTAGCTTCTTACACGTATAACTCATTTAATTCCTTGACAAGGCTATGAAGTAAGTACTTCCATATTATCAGCCACTTCACCAATAAAGATGCTGAAGCAGACAGAGGTCAAGTATCTTGTCCAATGTCACATGACTATTAAGTAGCAGAATCAGAATTTGAACCCTTAACATTTGGCCAGATAATCGCTTACTGTCATTGTTATGATGATAAGATAATGTTAGCCTTTAAGATAGCTTTTTGATTCCTCTTATGCTCCATGACATAAAATTGTTGGATGTCTCTTTCCCCAGAAAAATTGAATTAATTGTCTTTTTCCCTGCCACTAGGCAAATTGTGAGATAGAGGAAATGATGGATATAAAAATAGTTTTAGGTAGCCTGGAAAAAGCACTATGGAAAACCAGGCACCTTAGATGCAAACTATTTTGTCTGGGCACTTTTACAGAACCCCCAGCTCGGCTTCCCCACCCTTCTTGAGGTGGCTGCCGGCACTCATTTTACTTAGGACTGCTGCCATTTGTTCTGCACAGTGTTGGGGGCTGGCGATTAAGATGCATCGTGCTTTAATTATATTGACTTTCAAAAGTTGGGAGAAGCTTTGTAAACGTCCATATTGCTATATTACAAAGAGAGAAGACAGTGTTCATGTGACAATGTATCTTACAGCAGTGGGGAGGGGGAGGGCAGAGTAGGGCCTTGCACAGTCATGGAGCTGACATCAGCATTAAGCTGCCCCCTCAGAAGAGAAAACAAGCTGCCATGTCCCTGTGCCCGGTCATGTCAGAAGCCACCCTGGACCACAAAGCTCTTTTTTGTTCACGTGAGCATGGTTTAACTCTCCCACATTGGCCCAAGTATCTTCGCGGCATGGTAGGCCTTCTGAGATGGCCATAGGGGTGCCCAGGTTGGGCCCAGGTGGCTGCATCCATCATTTGGGAAGCATGGCCTATGTCTTTTCCTTCTTCTCTCTGTCCTTGAGGAAAGGTCAAGTGACTGAATTAAGCATAGGCAGTAAAGTCTGCAGAATATCTCCAGTCCTGAGGGCTGGAATGTTGTCAAAAGAAGGCAGTTTGGGAACCGCTGGGAATGACTTAGCCTCTAGACTTCCAGGGGATTCTTCATGGCCAGGACATTTTGAAACAATGTGCTGCCCCTCTCTGGGCCTCAGCTTTCTCATCTGCCACATGAGGGGGTTAGCTTAGGCTAAGGATCCTTAGGTCTTTGTCAAGGAACCCTCAGGAACTTTTGGGAGGCAGGGGCTGGGGTTACTCAACTGAAGACTGAGTGGGTAACATGTCCTCCCTTGCTCTTCATAAGAAGTCCACTTGGTCAGCTCTGTGTCTTGGGAGTTTTACGTGAGGTTTTCTGTGGGAAAAAGGTTTGGTAAAAACATTTTTTTTAAATTTTGAAAAACACAGAATTAGATGATCTTTAATGCTCAGTTTAGTTTTGATAGGTCATAATTTAATAAATGGAAAGTAAAGGAGGACGGAGTGGGATTGGTCATTGTAGAAAGAGGTTGCTGGGAGGAAGAGACAAGTGAGAGGTGGGTTGGGGAGAAAAGAGAAAAGCATAACGGGTGGAGTGTTCAGAGCAAATGGACTTTAAAAGGTCACATTGGTCCTCCCCAGTCCCCAAGCACAACTATCCCAAATCTAAGGACCTGAAGGTTGGGGACTATTCACAGTCTTAAATTTGTCCCTAGGACCCAGCACAGTGCTGGGCACATCGCAGTAGCATTTACTTGATTGTTGATGGGTTATTTAATCTGTGAAGCCAAGTTCCACAGTAGGAAAGGCCCAGGCTGAAAAAAAATTTGGAGCATCATTCTAAACCGATAGAAAGCTTATATTTTTTTCACATATTGAAAAAATTAAGATATTTCTCTCAATTGCAAAGGAAGAGTAAGAGACAGGAGTAGGCTACTTTTATTGCTTTTTTGCCCATCTCTGACCACACATCCCATCACGTCTATTTTGGAAGGCCCCTAGGAGAAACTCCATTGTCCTGGCTTCCTCCTTGTAAAGGCCACATCCCCCCACCCCCCACAGCCTCAGGGTCTAGGTCCCTGATTAGCTGCGTAACAATAGATGTGTTGTGAAATAAACAGCACAAGCTATAAAAAAAGAAAAGTTTTTCCTGCCCTACAACTTTTCTTTTTTTTGCATACAAAAGGGAATGCACAGGCAGCATAAGGGTAAATTTTATTTCTAAGAAAGAGAATAAAATTGAGTAACTATATAAAGCTAGGTATGAGACAAGAAAAATCAATCACTTAATTTAAAAAACTCAAAACAAGACAACTTGACCAAGATAATTATGAGATAATTTTCACCATTTGAAAATTTAGAGTGGTCTCAGGGGTTGCAAAATCTAAGCATATGTTTACTTTAAAATTTTATAAAATGCATTTTAATGAACCTCCGTGGAACTGTGCGTATTGTTAGATATAGTTTTCTAATTCGTGCATGTACATGATATAAACCTAAATAACTCATGACCTATGAAAATACAAGTTGGGAAAATTCCTTTTGCCAAGCCATAGGCAGAATTTCCAAGTACTCTGGCAGTCATATTTCTTTCATCTTCATCCTGAAAATTGAAAAATTAAAAGTGCCAATTACCCCACTTCTCTTACCCACTGTCTATCCCATTCCCTACCCCAAAAAATCATTAAAAAGTGTTTAGTGATCCTTTATAACAAGTCCCATTCTAGGGTTGGGTTATAGGTTTAGGAAAATAAGTGCAATAATTTACCTCAATTTCCTCATCTTTAAAATGAAAACTGGAATACTTATACCTCATAGGACTTTTGCGATAGTTAAATGAGTTATGAATGTGGAAGTACCAAGCAAGACGCCCTTGCTTGCTGAGGGCTTAATAGAATGATTTTTTTCTCCGTGCACAACTCACCTTCCCATTCTCATGACATTTGTGCAGTTTCTTTGTTTAATTAGACCATGAGGTCACAGAATTAGATTCATCATACATGGTTCACTTTTAGTTATTTAGCTAGTTATTTATTCCGTTCATTTTTAATAATATAACAAGCACTCACAAATCTTTCACCTAAAACAAAAGTTAGAACCTTGACAATAACCTATATCTAGGCCAGCGCAGTGGCTCACGCCTGTAATCCTAGCACTCTGGGAAGCTGAGGAGGGAGGATCACTTGAGCTCAGGAGTTCGAGACCAGCCTGACCAAAAGCAAGGTCCTATCTCTGCTAAAAATAGAAAGAAATTAGCTGGACAACTAAAAATAGAAAAAATTAGCCAGGCGTGGTGGTGCATACCTGTAGTCCTAGCTACTTGGGAAGCTAAGGCAGGAGGATAGCTTTAGCCCAGGAGTTAGGCTGAGGCCCTGGCACTCTAGCCTGGACAATGGCATTAGACTCTGTCTCAAAAGAAAAACAAAAAATAAAAGCAAAACAAAACAAAACTTAGCTAGATAACCCTGTATCCTGTGTTCATCACTCCTTTGGTTTTCTTTTCATATAGTTTTTATTGAATCTATAAGTAATTCTAAACTATATACCAAAAATTCTTAGTGTTTTAATCATAAAATTATATAATGCTGTTTGTAATCTTTTGGGATTTAGTTTTTTTGGTTTACTAGTATTAATACATGGCTAAGATATATCCATACTGTAGAATATTGTATAATTCATTGGTTTGTTTGCTATATAATATTTTACTTTCCCATGAATGCATGTTTGGATTGTTTCCAAGTTTTTGCTCTTATGACTACACTGTTATGAACATTCTTTACATGTCTTCAGGTATACATGTGCAAGAATTATTTTTGAGATATTTCTAGAATTGCTGGGCCATCTTCAACTTAGAAAGTAATGCAAAAATGTTTGCCAAAGTAGTAACAGAATTTATATTCCCACCAGCAGCACATAAGAGATTTCTTTGCATTGTATTTGCCTGTGGCTACATAATTATTCTGTATTCTAGACTATTCTACAAGCCACTTGAGGATTAAGTTAACATAGTTAAGGAGTTCAAGAGTATAGTTTTCTAGGTTTGACTTATTAATACTTTCTTCCTTGTTAATCATGTGACTTTGAGCAAGTTCATTCATTCAGTCAACAATTATTCAATGATCACCTACTATGTGCTGGGAACACAGAGAAATAAAAAAGGTAAAGTCTCTGTTCTTAAGGCACCTACATTGTAATAGGGAGAGACAGACAATAAATGGGTAAATATAAATTCCATACAATAAGTGCTATGAAGAAAGGAAAACAGGGTGATGTGCTAAAGAGTGACTGAGAGTGGGAAGCTACTTTAGCAAACTAAGACAGGGGAGGTCCCCTACGTGGAGGTAATATTTAGAGCTAAGATCTGAATGATACGAAACCAAATGAAGATATACAGAAGAGTATTTTAGGCAGAGGGCACAGAAAATGCAAAGGTTCTAAGGTGAGAATGTTCAAAAGAACAAAAGAAGGTGAGTGAGGGAGAATTAAGACAAGCAGTGGGTTGGTGTGCCAGAGCCAGTTCAAGTGGTTGGTGAGAAAGCCCATTGTTAAATTTTCCAGGAATGCCCAGAGCCAAACCACTGGTAGCGTGAAATTAGTCACGGTGTGAGTATTTACATTGTGGAAAGTGGCAAATGCTTCCTTGGGGCCTCTCTCTGGCCCTGAGAGTTGGGGGGCGAGGGAGACGGGGAGGAGCACACTACTGAACACGTGTAGAAAAAAGTGAGACGGGGCCGGGTGCAGTGGCTCACGCCTGTAATCCTAGCACTCTGAGGGACCGAGGTGGGCGGATCGCTCAAGGCCAGGAGTTCGAAACCAGCCTGAGCAAGAGCGAGACCCCGTCTCTACTAAAAATAGAAAGAAATTAATTGGCCAACTAAAAATACATAGAAAAAATTAGCCGGGCATGGTGGCGCATGCCAGTAGTCCCAGCTACTCGGGAGGCTGAGGCAGGAGGATTGCTTAAGCCCAGGAGTTTGAGGTTGATGTGAGCCAGGCTGATGCCACGGCACTCTAGTCCTGGCAACAGAGTGAGACAGTGACTCAAAAGAAAGAAAAAAGAAAAAGGTGAGACGGAGTTAGTTACTCTCTCAGCATCTAATATCAAAGAGTTGCTGCAAGAATTCAACCAGTTGGTGCCCATAAAGCACAGTGCACAGGATGATTGCTCAGTGATTAAAGGCTGATTACCCGCTCCTGCCAATTTTCATATTATCTCCCTAGTTTCGCTACCCTACAACAATCTGTTCATGATGATCCTTGAAGGAAAAAGAACATGTCGAGTGGTCACTACGTGCTAAGACTTTCACGTAGGATTATTCATATCAGCAACACTGTCAGGCAGATACTTAAAAGCACAGTTGATAAACCTACTGAGGGACATACAGAGAGATTATGTAAACTTGCCCAAGGTCACACAGCTGCTAATCAGTAGAACCGGCATTGAAAACTAAAATATCTTTGCAGGCAAATTAATAAACTCCTCTTTCCTTCTCCTCATTAAACAACAACAAAAAAAGAAAACTAATATATCTGAATCCAACTTCAGGGCACCTTATAATTAACTTTAATTAATTAAGATCAATTGAAATATTTTAATAGTCAACTCATTTTGGTAGATAATTTGTTTGAATGTGATATTAAATGAACCACAGGACTGCTTGAACCCACAGGTCTAGACTATTTGGTGAAGATATGTGGGTAAAAGAGAGGTTGTAGCAGATCCGGTGTTAAGAATCTTTTTAATCTCTTCAAGTTTAGCCAGGTGTGGTGGCTCATGCCTATAATCCTAGCACTTTGGGATGCCAAAAGCAGGGGGATCACTTGAGGCCGGGAGTTTGAGACCAGCCTGGGCAACATAGTGACACCCCGTTTCTACCAAAACAAAGCAAAAAATTCAGTCCTCCAGGTGACTAACAAGTAAATAATAAATAAGATCCTTCCTTCTTCCCTCTTCCCTTTTGCAACAACTGGATACCTCCGGTATCTGGGTATTGGGCTTAAAGATAGGGATGGCTTCAAGGAGTGCAAAGTCTAGCAGGAAGCCAGGCAGGTGGCATGAACCTATAGTCTCAGTTATTTGGGAGGCTTAAGTGAGAGGATTGCTTGGGCCCAGGAGTCCAAGGTTGCAGTGTGCTATGATTGTGCCTGTTATAGCCACTGCACTCCAGCCTGGGCAACATAGCAAGACCTAGTCTCTAAAAAAATTAACAAAAATTAAAATACATAAATAAATAAATAAGTAAATAGAACCAAAGTCTAGCAGGAGACAGAAATGACCAGACCATGACACAACAGGATGGATGACTAAGAGACATAGACATGTGCTCAACTTGCTACAGGGGCAGATGGTGGGAGGATGACTATCAAAGCTTCCCCAGGGAGGGTAATGTCTCAGCTGGACACTGGAAGATGAGTAGAAGTTAATTAGATGAGGGCTGAGACAGTAGGCATAGGGCAAGATTAAGTAGAAGGAGAAGGGAAGAAAGTAAGGACGTTCCAGGCAGAGGAAACATCACGTGCAAAAGCCAGACATTTGGGAGTCTAAGTCCCCTCTGAAGACCCACATGGAGGAACCATGAGGGCTTGGGGAATTGTCACTGGCAACTGACAAGTGTTTCAGAATTTGGGTTCCTGAAGAACCAGCTTCTTTACAGGTAATATTTCCCTGGCTGATGTCTGCCCAGCTTTGCCTACACAACTGAGAAATGCATCACCACCCAATGATTGGGCTAGCAATCCAAAACCACTTAGATACAATGGCAAATCCAAGTTGCATCTTAAAATGCTGCTCATTCTGCAAGGTCTGAAAAAGTCCTGAACTTCCCAGGAAGCCTTCCCAGATGCCCAGCTACTAAGAACTCTCAGGCTGGGCGCAGTGGCTCACACCTATAATCCTAGCACTCTGGGAGGCCAAGGCGGGAGGATTGCTCAAGACCAGGAGTTCCAAACCACCCTGAGCAAGAGTGAGACCCCATCTGTACTAAAAAAAATAGAAAGAAATTAATTGGCCAACTAAAAATACATAGAAAAAATTAGCCAGGCATGGTGGCACATGTCTATAGTCCCAGCTACTCCGGAGGCTGAGGCAGGAGGATTGCTTGAGCCCAGGAGTTTGAGGTTGCTGTGAGCTAGGCTGACACCACAGCACTCTAGCCGGGGCAAGAGTGAGACTCTGTCTCAAAAAAAAAAAAAGAAGAACTCTCAGAGTACTTTTTAAATCCTAAAATTTCCTAGAATATACTACCTTTTATTTTCCCTTTACTTTTTAATTGTCCTTTTGAAATTTGATTCCTTTTCTATTATAAATGGAATTATAGAACAATACAGTAAAAATACAGAAAGTATTTTTATAATAAAGTTAATGTCCAAAAAAAAGAAGGAAGAATAATTGCTTCAAATAAAAGTGATGAACGGTAACATTTTAACATGCTTTCTTTCATATCTTTTTAGTAAAATTATGGCCAATGATCTGGCCTAGCCAAGTGAATTCTAAATTTTTTTAAAGTGGAGATTAGGCACTATCATTATATTCTTCTTACCTCCCATGTGAGCCTGTTAAATATTTGTCATTGATGGAAATAGTACTCAATGGATTATCAGGCCCCAGCTGGTTGGAACCAAGGCATGTGCCTAAAGAGTGTGATGTAGGTTTGCTTGAAAATTTGTGCTCTGAGTGGGTAGTGTGTGAAAAAGCCCAGAAGAAGAGATGACACAGTCAGGCTATTCATCCCTGAAAACCCAGGACAAGCCTTCACACAGTGTGGCTCTCTGCAGTGGAGACTGCCCGTGTTGGCCAGCATAATCCCTGTTGGGGATGGGTGGCCAGACTACCAGCTGAAAAGCAAAAGCAAAATTAATAAAGCAAGCAACAGATCATTCTCTTTCTCTATCCTCTCCCTCTTTCCCAAAGACTCCTGGACAAAAGAGATGCTTGATCTCTGGAGGAATATACTGATATTAGTTTCCTGTGGCTGCTGTAACAAAAATTATTCTTTCCCAGTTCTAGAGGTCAGAAGCCCTAAGTCAGTATCACTGGGGTCAAATCAGGCGTAAGCAAGATTGAGCTTCCTCTGGAGGCTCTAGGGGGACTCTATTCCTTGCCTCTTCCAGACTCCGGAATTCCTTGGCTTGTTGCCACATCCTTCCAATCTTTAAGGCAGCATCTTCAAGCCTTTCTCTGCTCTGTCTTCACATCACCTTCTCCTCTGTGTGTATCTCTCTGAAATCTCCTTTTGCTTCTTTCTTATAGGAACACTTGGGATTGCATTTGAGGCCCATCCAGATAACCCAGAATACTTTCTCCATCTCAGTATTATTCATTTCACTACACCTTCCAAAACCCTATTTTCCTTATAAGGTGACACAAGTTCCAGAGACGAGGACCTGCTATCTCCAGGTGGCCATTATTAGGCCTACTATCCCAGTATTCCCTGGAGCAGTGAATTGTAAGGAAGGATGGACTTCAAGGTTCAGAAGAAGCTCTTTTAACATCATGACTTAGGTTAAGGGAAGGAGACAGATCATGGGAGGGATGGGAAATGAGTAAGAAAATCATACTTTTTCAGCATTTTTGGAAAAAGCCACTCTCCTCAATTTATGCTGTTCCCTCTTCCTGGAACTCATCCTTCTCCTGGCCTCCTTTAAGAGATCTTGCCTGACTTTACCACCCTTCCTTGCCCACATTGCATGGATGGAATCTCCAACCTCCTTGTCTTCTGTGCCCCCTTTATTATAGTGCCAAGCACAGCGAAAGGCATTTCATTTACTTAAATGCTTATTTCTAGGGTAAAAAGGGAGCTCAGTGAGGCTCTAGGTGCCTTAATTGTAGCTGTGCCCTCAGTAGGGGTTTAATAAATTTCTGTTGAGTTGACTTGAATCTCATTTTAGCTAAGATGAGAGGCATCCTAATAGCACAAGTGCAACTGCATTTCCTCTCTTTCCTAGTTTTGAGACTGAAGCCAACAGACTCTCATCTACCCCATAGACCGACCCTGTCTGGACTGGTTCAGAGCCCTGGTCAGAAACTTTCCTCTCCCCACCTCCATTTCCTTGGTGATGAGACAGACCTTCATCCCCCTCTCATGTCTCTGATGCGGGGTGCTGTGAGCAACCCCCAAGTGATTCTCTACAAAGGCAGTCCTTGAAAGGTCTAAGGGACACGCAATAGAAGTGGAGCAAGAATGACTGGAAGCTTGGGGCATGGGGGCTTAGGGGGAAAATGACCCTTCTAGAATGGGATGGCCTGAACCAGCAAGAGAGGTGACATTTGAGCAAATCTGCAATGTTCAGTGGGAAGTGTGGTAGGAAAACACATGTCTAGATGACAAGAGACTCTGTTCTTTCAGTTTTCTTGGCTCTGGCTTTTACATTAGTCATTGCTTAGGCTAAGCTCGAGTGTTCCTGTGGCTGTGTCCACCGTGAGCCTGGATGGAGCCTTCAGACCATGCCTAAAACTTGCCTCATGGGATGCTCTCTGCTCATTTGTTAGCACTTCCTATAAAGGGAAACTAAGAGAGGAGAACAAAAGCAAGTTCAAACTGGCCCTTTAGAGACTTTCATTAAAGAGCTGGGGATGGAGATTGCTCTTGGACTTCAAATATCTAAGCCACTTCAGCCAACCGAAAATGCCACCATCTTGTTCCTATTTAGTAGCTCTTTACAATTTTCTAACACTTTCAGGCATAATACCTTTAATTATTAATACTGTCTCCCTCAGAAGATAGAACATGAGGAAGTTACCATAAATAGATTTTTGGGGGGACAAAAAAAAAGACAGGCTCAGAAAAATTATGTGACTTACTCATGTTAATACAGTGATTGGCCGGGTGTTGTGGCTCACGCCTGTAATCCTAGCTGTCTGGGAGCCCGAGGCAGGAGGACTGTTCAAGGTCAGGAGTTCAAAACCAGCCTGAGCAAGAGGAAGACCCCATCTCTACTATAAATAGAAACAAATTAATTGGCCAACTAATATATCTAGAAAAAAATTAGCCGAGCATGATGGTACATTCCTGTAGTCCCCCCTACTCAGGAAGCTAAGGCAGCAGGATTGCTTGAGCCCAGGAGTTTGAGGTTGCTGTGAGCTAGGCTGACGCCACAGCACTCACTCTAGCCTGGGCAACAAAGTGAGACTCTGTCTCAAAAAAAAAAAAAAAAAAAATACAGTGATGAAGGAGAGTAAATCAGTGTTTAAATCCAGTTTTCTGAAAACAAAGCCATACTATTAATGTTCTTTTCTCTTTCTTGGGCTGGCTCCAAGATATCTTATGACTTAATAGTCTTTATGAAAATATGGCAAGTTCCTTAAAGCAGTGTAGACTAGTCTCTCAGGAGAGGCCAAATGAAGGCTTAGATGAGTCCCTTAGCCTCTGAAAGGCACTTAAAATAGAGATCCTCTCAGGATGAGGGTTTAACTACCCTCTGGAGTCATGTGATATTGCTGTAACCCTCCTCATGTCTCAGTAATCCAGGGACAAGCAACAGAGACCTAGAAATTTATTGATTTAAAGTTGTGTTTAAGGCCAGGTGCAGTGGCTCACACCTGTAATCCTTAGCAGTTTGGGAGGCCAAGGCAGGAGGATCACTTGAGTTCAGGAGTTCAAGACTAGCCTGAGCAACAGCAAGATCCTGTCTCTACTGAAAATAGAAAAATTAGCTGGGTGTGGTGGCGTGTGCCTGTCGTCTCAGCTACTCAGGAGGCTGAGGCAGGAGGATCACTTGAGCCCAGGAGTTTGAGGTTGCAGTGAGCAACGATGATGCCACTGCACTCTAGCCGGGGCAACAGAGCAAGATCTTATCTCAAACAAAGTAAAAAATAAGTTGTGCTTAAAAATTTCAGAGAGAGCACACCTAGCACCTAGATTTTGGTTTCTAAGTCAAAGGAACCAGGGTTGCATGGAGAACTGCTGATTACAGATCAGAGGCAGGTAAAACACAAGGTCGGCTTAGAATATCTTGTGCCAAAAAGTAGAGAGTTGCCCCAAGACTAATGGTATGACATCACAAGGTCACAGGAGCTAGCTTGAAGGAGTTCCCATAGCCAAATCCAATTTGAACAGTCTTCCCTCCAGCAACTGCTCTGCAGCCAAATGATTTTATTCAGTTGTAATGGATTAAATGAAAAAAAAATCTCTATATCCATAGTGATACTTTAAAACATAAAAAAAAGGAGGTTGGGTGTGGTGGCACATGCCTGTAATCCTAGCACTTTAGGAGGCTAAGGTTGGAGGATTGCTTGAGGCCAGGGGTTCAAGACCAGCCTGGGCAACATATCAAGACTCCATCTCTACAAAAAATGTAAAAAACTAACCAGGCATGGTGGCACGTGCCTGTAGTCCCAGCTACTGGGGAGGCTGAGGCAGGAGGAGTTGAGCCCAGGAGTTAAAGGCTCAAGACCCTGTGTCAAAAATAAATAAATTAAAAGATAAAAGAGGAAAAAAGGGGGAAATAAAAGGGAAAATGGTTCTTTACAAGAGATTGCCAACAAATAAGAATAGAAACTGATAGAATTAGAAAAATCACCATTTTGTAACCTGCAATGTAATAACCGATACAGTTAAAAACCACTAATAGCCATTGGGTTAAAGCCATTGGGTGAAAAGGTGGTTGGGGCATAGGATATTCACATCGTTTCAAAGTATTACCCCACAGACTATTTGTTAATTACAGAGGGGGAAATACCCCTTTACAATGAGATCTGGTGGCCACCACCTTAGCCAAGCGCTCGAATTGGCATTGCCAGTCGTGGGTTGGCCTGATATGTGACTCCTGAGATGAGACACAGGAGAAGGCCCACATCCTGTCCTCTGTGGTGCTCTTGTCTAATTCTGAGGACAGAGTCATTCATCCAGAACGTGGACCCATCTGCAGGGTGACTACTAGCCTTGACTCTCTAAAGGGCTCAATGTCATGGATATCAGAAGGAGAGGGTGGACTGATTATGGGGGAAAACTAGAGAGACAACAGCCAGACGCAATGCTTAAACCCCGATTGGATCCTGGATCTGAAAAAATCACCTGCAAATAGGACATTTTGGGGACGTTTTGGGAAACGAGAATACAGACTTGGTGTTGGACGCTGTGATTGTATTAATGTCGATTTTCTTAGATGTGATAATGGTGCTGTGATTATGAGTGGTTTTGTCCTTGGGAAGGGCTGACTAAGGGTTTAGGGGTGAAATGTCATGAGATGGAAGCCCACTTTTGGATGGTTCAGCTAAAGGGAAGAGTGTACATAAACGCAAAGTGAAGGGAGGTGGGTGTGGCAAGAACTTGCCAGTTGGAGAATCTAGGTGAGGAAACATACGAGCATTTGTTGTATTATTGTTTCAACTTTTTTGTAGGTTTAAAAATATTCAAAAATTTTTTTTTAAATTAAGAAATTGCAGTTAGGCCTTTCAAGTTACAAAGGAGTTTGTGTTTCTTTCCAGTGGTGGTGATGCCTTTGCAGGGAAGATGGCAAATTTAAACAGAGGGGGAGTCTTACCTCTGTCAGAGAATCCCCAGCATGGGCCCCAAAGACCCAGAACCTTCCAAGCTGCTTGGCTTCTGGTTCTTGGACTTCTCCTCTTTCACATGACCACACAGGCTACTCATAAATCCACAGACCCAGCTAGTAATCACAATTTAAGAGCATGAACACGGTTGGCCTTCGCAATCTAAGTAAAGTGGTTCTTCTTCAGGACGTTCACAGTCAAAGCAAGTTTTTCTATAAATGAACGCTCTTGAGACCATCTCCAGGGAAGTGCTTTTCCCTGAAATGGGTTTGTTTTTCTCCCACATTAGTTTTGCTACATGTCACGTGCTCCCCCGCCCCTCATTAGAGCCAGGGCTTTAAAACCTTTTTCAAGAGTAGAGAGTGCCCTAGGTATTTGTAATTCTATTTCTGGTCCCCTCTGTTTTCAGGAATGTCACCATCCCTCGGCTCCTGTGACTAATCCACTATGTCCCTCGGAGCCGATCAGCTTCCCCATTTAGAAAGTGGTTCCTGGTGAAGTTGCCAACAAGTGCGTCTCCGAGCATATCTGGAAAAAGTTCTGGAAGCTGAGTGATACTTGAGAAGCTGAGAGATGGATGGCCATTCTGTAAAGTGGTGCTAGTGTTGTGGTTTGCTCTTATCCGTTGATCTGGTTTGAAAATAATCACTCATTCAGTTGTTCAGGATGAGTAACAGTTCATGGTGGATGAATAAGACATTGTTGATTTCATTTCCTGCGAATGCCTTCTGCATGGGGGTCTGACTGGCACAAAGAAGCATTCCAAATATGTTTGGAGCAAATACAGTGGAGTTGGACCAAGTGAGTAGCTTCCCAGGATGTACTGCTATGATGGGGGCAGCATGCATTTTAGTATGTTTACTTGCAATAGTGATCTTGTTCTTTATGTCATAATCACATCTCGTATAGGACTAGTAAATCATTCTGAATAAGGGATAGTGGAAAGAGACGAAAGTTAACTTATCACCAACTGCATGACAGGTAGTTTACATGAATGGTTTCATTTAATCCTTATAACACCCCTGTAAATAAGGTTTTATTTTCCTCATTTTACAGATGACAAAAGCAAGACCCAGAGAGTTGAGGCTTACCATACACAGTAAGTACTGGAAGTGGAAATCCGTGATCTTTCCACTATTGTCTATTATCTCCAGTAATTTATAGTCAATACCTGTCCTGACAGGTGACAGCCAGCAGCTTTAAGTTAATTTCCTATCATCCACAAATGCTCTTCTGGGCTATCTCTCTTTTCTGACCAGGCAGCAGATGCTCTTGGTGAAAGAGTTTTCAATAAAATCTGTTGGGAAGAGTAAGAACACGCCTTTTCCAGCCAGATACTAATGAGACCCATACTGTGGCTTGTCTCCATTCGTTTGAAAAATAAACTCGAATCACTCCTTTATTGCACCCATCCATTATATCATTGATTCAGTAGTCCTCAATCCTCCTGAAATTGGTAGATACTAGAATGCTGCTAATTTTCTTAAGAGATGCTGCAGAAGTTACACATTAATTCTGAAAAAAAAAAATAGCACCCCATCCTGAAAATTAATTAAACAGCCCTTTTAGGAGACTAGCACAGAATTGTTTTTTTCTTTTCTTTCTTTCTTTGTTTTTTTTTTTTTT